>VDFB02361463.1:0-21083 GCA_007258455.2 Sequoia sempervirens | reverse complement strand
GTAGGAGGTATTTTTTTAATGCATCAAGTTATGATGTTTTAGAAGGATTCAATAGAGTAGTTTTTGAATCAAAACCATTGACCCATATTTCATGCTATAGTTGTTCACATGATTCCTATAGAGGTGAAGAATCAATACTTGCTAAGAAATCATCTATCCCAATACTATTCCAACTAAAATGTGTTTAACCATTGATTTTCCCTTAAGATCAAGTCCACTTGGTTTACTAGATATTTCAAAACAATTGACAAGAGTTGTGCCTTATTATTCATTCATTATAGAGTCTCTTTAGCTCATCTAATGAAAAGTAGTATAAAATTAACACAGTGTATCAAATTGTGATATTCTATTAACATTAAACTACATAGGTTGTAGTTAAATTCATTGACCCATATTTCGTAAGTAATGGTTCACACAAACCCATATCCCAATATGATGAATGGTAAACTTAGCACTAATTATTTCTAGGTGAAGCTTATAGGAGTGAATAATCAATACTTCCAAAAATTTCACCTATTCAAGTACTACTTCGACTTAAGAATGTGCTTAATCATGGAATTTCCCATAAAATGAAGTCTAGTCAGCTTACAAACCCATTTATAACATTCTCATTGAACAAGTGGTGTTTTCATGAATCATTCATTGTTGAGGCCCTTTAACTCATCCAATTCCAAGTAGTAGGAATTTTTCTCAAGATGAAGTCTAGTTAGCTTACAAACCTAGTTGTAACATCTTCAACAAGTGGTGTTATTATGAACAATTCATTATTGAGACCCTTTAACTCATCCAATTCCAAGTAGTAGGAATCTTCCATAATATATTGAACTATGATGTTTTATGAAGATTCAACAAAAAAAAATGAGTCACTCATTAATCTTATTTCATGAATAGTGGCTCACACTAACCCATTTTTCATGCTTGTCTGAGTGGTTCACTTAGCACTTGTTGCATCAAGGTGATGCTCATTAGAGTGAAGTATCAAGACTTCTTGAGAGGTCATCTAGCCCAATACTAATAAAACTCGAGCATTTTTAACCATGTGGTTTATCCATAGATAAATTCTACTTATCTTTCTACATCATCTCTAAAAATTTCAAAAACCTTGTTAGATTTGGACCTCTACACATAAGTATCATTCATCACATATTTTCACATTATCTATCCTTAGGTTATGGTGTTGGCCTTTAAAATTTATGGTGATACATATATATGCACCAAAAGGGTATGTATAGGATCATCATGGAAAAAATAGGCCCTTAAGTGACTAAAAATTCAAAAAAATAAGAGTTAGGAAATTTGACATAAAAATTTGAATAAGTTATCTATATTATTTTAAAAATATGTAAGAATAGAATCTATAAAAAATTGAATGTATTTTCTAAACTACTAGGTTTATTAAAAAAAAATCTATTTAGTGAAAATTTGAAATTTCAATGCAGTAATACTTAAATTTCAAGGAAAAAATAAGTAGGTGTTTGTCTTACCACCCTAACCACAAGAAAATGATAACAAAAATTTATTATCTTTTAGATATAACTAGAGGACTCATGTCTCAAAGTGATGCATAGTTTTTGGAATTTTTTTCCAAGTAAATAATTAATTATGAATTTTTTATTACAACTTCTAAAAAATATAAAAACTTGTATGTCTGACCAGCTTAACTTGGTAAAAACTTCATGATTTTTTTTAATCCTATAGTATGTGAAGCATGTTTCATATTTAAAAAATGTGATACTATTTGAAAGCTATAGATGTTTTTCAATCAACCTATCAATTAGGACTTTAGTCATAATTCAAATAGAAAATGAATAATAATTATTTATTAAATTAAAAGTAAAGAATAATTTATATTGTTGGAAATCTGAGAATCCCCTTTAAAAACCCTTTCCATTTCATCAATTTTGGGTAAAAAAAATGTTTTAAACTACATAACCTACACATACCCATCATATCGTCACTTTTTGGCCCATCATGATCCTATACATATCCAAAATCATAATTTTTTTGCTTCATGTTCTACTATAAGATGACACTAATATGCAGATCCATGCAAATTAAAAAAGAGAACATAATTTTTCTCTCAATAATTTGGCATGTCCAACAATACTTCTAGAACTCCCATTGAGTTCAACAAATAGTAGTGGCAATAGTCATAACACCCACATGACGAAAAAAAAAATTCATAATTTCTTAAATAAGACTAAAATTTCGATGCTCTTATTAATTTAAGAAAAATGTGCATATGCTACAAGGATGGAACAAATCACTTATATTATATATTACTGGTTTAACATTTCCCATGTTTGATCATGTATGAGACAATACTCCACATATTTTAATAAAATGCAATGGAAATGTTTGAAAAATTCTATCAAAATGTCTATTAATATAGGGAACATTACCATTTTTGCTAAAGGAAAATCATGTTATATTATAGACATCAAATTTAAGGCACATTGATTAGAATTATTTCTAAGCACAATAGCTAATATGTTTAAAATACAATACCTTACAATAAAAAACTATTTTAAAATGTGTTAAAGTGTCATGTGTACTAGTGATAACTTTAAGAAAACCCCTCAAAAAAAGATATTAAAAACTGGCAAATCTTTCACCTTTTTAGGAAAAAATATTAATTTCTATTAACAAATTTCACGTTTTTTGAAAAAAATATTATTTTGTTAATGATTTATTTACATCACTAAATTTTGTAGAAAATTTTGGTGAATCTTGAAAAATAATATGAAAATACATTAATCAAGATGGCAAATCCATCCAATCTAAAAATAATTCTTATGGAGAAGTAGGGTCCCAAGGGTGGAAATTATTGATAGGTTTAAGGGGTAGAAAATAACATTTACTTGCCACCATTGTTTTAAAATATAATATAATGGCCTTCATTATATTCTATAAAGTAAAAAGTACCCACAATCTATAATTCTCATGCTGCTCAAAATTTCTTTTATATAATTGATCTAATGACCTTCATTGTACTCTATGAGGTAAAATGTACCCACAATCTATAATGCTCATAAGACGCAAAATTATGGGCCCCATGAACATTATAGATCATGGGTACATTTTACCTCATGCAATACAACAAGGGCCATTAGATTATATTATAAATCAATGGTAGAAACTAAAGATTAGAAATACGGTCCTAAAGCAACTAATAATTATGACATAGTATTAGAAAATTAATATATATTTCTACTATAATTTATAAAATTTAGGCGAATTTGATGTAATCATGTATTGAATATTGTGGCAATTTTTTTAGTTAAATTTTTTAATAAAATAATTTCTTTAGCTATTTAAATAAGGCTATAATAAAATTTTGTAAAAATGTGGTGATTCAAGTCATGTTATAGCTCAAAATATTAGCCAATTTTGGATTCCCAAATTTCAACTATTAGCCAATTGATGAATATTAGCCACTAAAAGAATCATTAGTGTGTACCTTTTTGCATCATACTTTCTTTATTAAGGACATGCAAACTAATGGACCCAAAAATTCCCTCAAGTGATAACGAAATACAATACTTGATTTTATAGCAGTTTGGATTATAGTTTATAAATCAAAAGGTATTTTTGAGTAATTTTAATTTTTTTTGATGAAAATGACATATTTGAAAAAAGTGCTACTTAATTTCTCATTACACACAAAGTATAGTGGTCTTTTTGTCCAACTTTTATTTCTAGAAATATTTAATATTTTCTTACAAAAAATGTCTATGGATGTAAAGTGAACATGTCGTCTTGATTTTTAAAGTAAGAAGAAATAATGTAATGCATTCTTTTTAGTGTGAATTTTTAAAAATATAAAATCAACCTATATTTTTAGACATAAATTTATTAAAGATATATGAAATTAATAAAATTAGATGAAGGATGTAATACCCCTCATGCTACTGTCTGATTTTTGACATTCTCTGTGGTTTTGTTTGGCACATTGTGATTTGGATGGTACTGTTGATATCATGTTGTGGTAGCATAGACTGTTATTGATTATATGCTCTTATGATGCCATGGTTATTATGATGATATTTTATTATGATCGTTTGATGAAATTATCTAGAATTCAGTAGACTAGAAAATAGTAATTGATGATATTAATGCAAATTAATGTAAATTTTATAATGCTTTATATGATGATATGTTTTGGTGAGGGGACAGGTAGCATCACTCGTTCGCGAGCGCCCTGCTACACTGCGAATCCTTCTCACGATGCTTTGTAATTGATTATATGTATATATGTTGTATATCACCTTGTTGGATGCAAACTTTGCAGGAGTAAGACTCGATTCCACCTATTTCGATAGGTCTGGGCGAGCATTGAACCAACCCAACGGCAGGAAGTTGAATAATTAAGGTGACATGAAAAGTAACTCCGCACCAAGGCGTCAACAGTTTTGTATCTTCTTGGTTTGTGCATCTTGGTCATATTCATTGTCGTATTGGTCTTTGTATGTCATTGTGATTTTATGAATTATTTAATGTGGGTATGGTTTTATATTGTGATTTAAATAATTAAGTAATTTATAAAATAAAAAACATAAAATAATAAGTAAATAAGGCAATGGATAAATGTTGGTAGTAGTAGTCAAAAAAAAATATTTTATTTATTTTGAGTCTCTCAATGGTTGATTTTAATTGTTTAAAGTAATTAGTTAATAAAGTATTATGGAAAGATATATATATATATATATTTATTTAAATAAAAGTTCATGTTTGTGGATTTAAAATTTATTTAGTTTTAATTGAATGCATGAAAAATGAAAATGAAATATGGAAAAGGCAACAAAAGGGAATTAAGGTTAAAAATATTATTTGGATTTATTCTTGAAACGTGACCTCTGGTATTCACGGGAAGAGGAATTGAAAGGATTCCTGGGCATGGAATTTAATAAGGGTTTTTCTTTGTTTGAGGGGATGGTTGGAAGGATGGGAAATTTTACTTTCAATTATTTTTTTGTCTTTGGTTTCTTTTCTATGTTCTGGAGAAATTGGTGAAGAGGAAGAAAGATTGGGATTTGTGCTGGAAGATCGGCAGCAAGGAATTAGTGTAGCAAGAGGATCAAAGCTTCTTCAATTTTCTGCAAGTGAAGGACGCCAGGTTCTTTTCTTTTAATTAATTATCTTCTGTTAAAATAGAAATTGCCCCTGTGAATGAAACTTGTATTTAGGGTTGAAAATTAAATAATGGTAGGAAGAAAATCTATTGGGGTTACAGTTTAATCAAAGGAATTTTTAGCAGGGAATTGGGGATTGTTATTTGTTTAATGGAATTTTTTGGGGTTTCTGGGTTGTTGTTGATTGAAAAAGGATTTTATTGCAATCTGGAAACAAACAATAGTTTTGTTGTCTCAATTGTTTAAAAAGAATAAAATATACATATTTGTGTAGGGACAATTTTTAATTCAACAAATTTCTGGGTGTGATATTCTAGTCTGTACATATATTTTATTAAAACAGTTCTTTTATTTTTAATTTTGCACAGTGAAATGTACAGTATAAATAACTTACCCTGTTTGGGGCATGCTCAAATTTCAGTGTATATATATATATTTATACCCACATATATTTAAACTTATGAAATTTTCGAATAAAAATTTAATTCACCGAAAACTATGTAGAGCATTTTATTTTTGTCTGGGTTTTATATATATAATAATGGCTGTGTGGGGGGGGGTTCGGCCTCGGCCGTACCCACCACCCCACCACCGGACGTGTGACAATCTGCGGACTACCGTGAGCAGTCCGTAGACTGCCCACGGCCGGCGGCGAAGTTCCCCGTGACTGTGTGTGTTGGGAATAATAATTCCCATGTAAATTTATATGTTAAACTTCTTTTAATCCGCGAATTTTTATATGTTATTTTCTGTGCGGATTT
The DNA here is from genome assembly GCA_007258455.2 of Sequoia sempervirens. Classification (NCBI taxonomy): domain Eukaryota; kingdom Viridiplantae; phylum Streptophyta; class Pinopsida; order Cupressales; family Cupressaceae; genus Sequoia; species Sequoia sempervirens. Next base: position 15,190 of record VDFB02361463.1, on the reverse strand, counting down.
TTATCTTTATAAATATATATATACATATATTTATTAATTAATTTAATTATTCTGTTTTCTCTTATTTAAATAACGATGTATTATTTAATTCTATATGCAATATATATATATATATTCAATTTCTTTCCGATTAATATATTCTGTTAATTTAACTGTTAGTTAAACAAACGTATATATATATTTTGTTTCTGTTTCTTTTCTAATTAAAAATTATATTTTCTGTTAATTTAACTGTTATTTAGAAAATAGATATTCATATATAGATTCTGTTTCTTTTCTGATTAAAAATAAAGTAGAATTTGTTACAATGAAAATAATAGTAAAATATAAAGAAATCTGTCTTATTGATTTGTTAAATTACAACCTTGAGAGGATATTGTTAGTAGAAAAATCAATTACGAAAGTAAAACAGCATTGTTTATTTATTCTGGTTTTAGTATGACTGTATTTTATGAATGGAATTTATTTTGGAATCTACTTTGGAATTAAATAAGTTATTCCTTTTATTTTGATTCTTGAAATTAAATCTTGTTGCATTGTTGGGTTTGGGACTTTGTTAATTCATTGATGTGGGAACCCTTTTTGTGTTAACACTTTAGTCTTCCAGAGGATGTTGGTTTTGTTGAATTTTCATCTTGAGTTCTGTTGAGTTATATTTTATTGATGGGGAGTACCGAATTTACGAGATTATGTTATGGTGTTTAAATTGCGAGATGGTCTATGCCTCGTATGTTGCTTTTGTTGTTGTATTTTGATGATCATGATTGGCTTGGTACAACCCCTGTTTCTTTCTGGTTTTGGTTGGGTCTCTAGGGAGAGTGGCTCCTCGTGGGGGCCGGCGCCCCGTTTAAGGGGAAGGGCTCAGGAGAACCCACGAGTGAGTTAGTAAACAAGTGATAACCTAATAATTAACTTAGGAGGGTTGGGTAGTAATATCATTACAAGATTTAAAATATGGATACCTCATCTTCATTAGTGCTTCCGCAGACTAATGGAAGGCTGAGAAGGCCGTGGTTGGCAAGGTCGTGACCTCGTCCTCACGAGAGGTCTATGGCTCCGCATGAGCTACCCTATGGTGCCGGCGCCTCAAGTAGGAGGAAGGGCCAGGAGATCCATAGATGGGGGCCGACGCCTCAGTTTGGAGGAAGGGCTAGGAGAACCCATGTAGGCTATGCGATGACACTCTCCCCTGGTTGCCCATGTGGTTGCTTTATTTTGTTCCTCTAGAAGTGGGTTATGGGAGTTGATTTAGATTGTTGTTTAAACTGATTTAAATTGATTTATGATTATTGTTTTGATACATCTTTAGCATGTGTTGTATGATCTCATTTATATTTGACTTACGATCTTGCATCTTTATGACATTGTGATATGATGTTATTGGTTGCTCATTTTAATCGGTATATTGTGTGATGGGTCTATGTTGGTACTTTTTGTATGGTTGTACTTTTGTTGTCATTCTTGGTCAGAGTTACTTCTCTGTCACCTCTTAGGACGGGGGTGGTCAGGTGGAACGTGCTCTGCACACCGTTGGGTTCCCCATCAGCATTCGTGGCTTCAGTCTCATCTAGTTGAAGTTTTGTTCCAGTTGATCTCATTATATTTGATAATCTTGTATATTGTATTCATCCCACGTGTTTGGGAATCATGATGTAACTATATTGATATGATGTAAAATTTGAAAGATATTGTAATGTATTTATCTACCTTGAAATTTTAATTGGCTATGTAATTTCTCATGGGTTTATCTTATGATGGAATCTTTGTATGTATATATCTTATGTTGTTATTTATAGTTCCTTTTTATATCTTAGAAGATGATGTTTAGTAATGTCTACTTTTTTTGATGTGACCTCGTGGGCCCCAAAGGACATAGTGGATTATGTTGTTTGTGTTTAAATGGAATGAAGTATATGAGTATGTATATGATCAATTAATATTGGTATGATGATTATTTATCTTTCTCTAAAAAATATATATATTTGCGTTCTTTGTGTGTTTGTTCGTTGGGGCTTGCACGGCGGGCGTTACAACTTGGTATTAGAGCCAAGGTTGCACACGCTGGGGTCTCTGGGTAGTTATGTCCACTAGGTAACCTTTGCGTGATGACTCTTGAGCTCATGTGTACCTTTGTCTTGTTGTGCAGAAGCATGCCTAGAGGTAGAGGTAGAGGTAGATGTAGAGGCCGAGGAAGAGGCCGAGGTGGTGGCCGTGGGGCCAACCAACTGAATCCTTCACCACTAAGTTCTCATGGTCCTGAGTCTGAGGAGCAACAAAATTCTTAGAATAATCTGTCAGGTGGTGGACTGAACCCAGAATAGCCAGGGTTGGATGGGTAGTTGCAGCATCTTTTGGGTGAGCTTCTTAATAGATTGGGCCCTAGACCTAATGGGGATCAGCCAGTTGAAAGAGAAAGAGAAAGGTCTCCAAGGCGTAGGGAAACTTCAGTTGATCAGGATGCTTTATTAGCTGGTCATATGAGCGATTTAATGAGAGCTCATCCACCTATCTTTAATGGCTCTAGAGGAGGATTGGAGGCCGAGACCTGGTTAATCGATTTGGTTCGATGCTTTTCAATGCACCCCTACGGTAGTAATACCAAGGCTCGATGTGCTGTTATGCATTTGCGGGGTTTCGCGTCCACTTGGTGGCAGCTTGAGGAAAAGAAGTTGCATATGGATATCAGTATGGTCACTTGGGAATTTTTCTTGGAAAGGTTCAGGGCTCGCTTCCTCTCAGATCATTGGAGGCAGTACAGAGCAGATGAATTCCAGGATCTTAAGCAAATGGCAATGTCAGTAGAACAGTATGAACGTCGCTTCTATGAGTTGAAACAGTATGCATGGATTAGCCATGATGAAGGGATGTTGGTTCAACACTTTGTTTGAGGTTTGAACGCACGCATCAGTGGTGGTGTAAGGGTATTTGAACCTAAGACCATGGAAGTTGCTATTGAAAAGGCTCGTTTGGTAGAGGAAAACTTGGCTATATCCTTGGGTGGCCACATTGGAGTGCAGATTGGCAGTGCACTTACTCAGGGTTTTAGCACTCATGGGGGTCAGTCTTAGGGAGCAGGATCTTCCAAAAATAGGTTTCAACCCTCGAAAGGGGGTCATCAGCAGTAGCAGCCTCAGCGGTAGCAGTCAAATAGAAGAACTTCCAATCTCCTCAGTGTGTCAATTCATAGTTTTGCAAGGATCAAAACAGGAATAGAGATCAAGTTCGACAGGAACATTTTGCACAGCCTACACCTAGTATCCAGTTAGCACCAAGTTGAGGGAGCTTTCAGCAATCAAATGCTCCATCAGGGGGCAGAGGTTTTGGCAGGGGTACTGAATGTTACTCTGGTGGGCAGCAGGGGCACATTGCCAGATTGTGTCCTCAGAAGAGCACTTCAGGTTTTAATCAGAGGCCAGCCGGTTCAGAGCCGATAGTGGGAGACGCAGGGAGATCTCACCGTGTCTTTGCAATAGTGGATAATTGGTAGGCGGACCATCTGAGCATCGTCATTGAAACTACAGGTTCATTACATAAGTTTAACATTTCAGTACTTTTTGATTCTGGTGCATCTAATTCTTTTATCTCTCCTTTAGTTGTTGAGCGATGTAAACTGGGGGCAATAAAGCAAAGTGAGAAGTGGCAGGTTGAGTTAGCTTCAGGATCTAAGATTGTGGTTGAGAAGCTTGTGCAAGGTTGTAGGTTAGAGTTAGGGGCAATGTCGACTAAGGTGGACCTCAGAATCCTTCCACTTGGTTCTTATGATGTAGTCTTGGGCATGGATTGGCTAAGCTCACATCGTGCCTTGATAGATTGTCACCTTAAAGCAGTGCGGTGTGTGGATGATATTGGTAAAGAGGTGGAAATTGTGGGTGTTCAGAGGCCTATCTCTTTGAGAATGATTTCAACTATGTAGTTAAAAAGGTGTTTTCATCAGGGTTGTCAGCTCTTTGTAGTATCGGTTAGTGACCTTGAGTCAGAGGATAGTCGTGAGGTGTCATTGAATGATTACCCTCTTCTTGCAGAATTTTCTGATGTCTTTCCTAGTGAGATTCCTGGTATGCCTCCTAGGTGAGAGGTGGATTTCAAGATAGATCTGGTACCGGGAGCAGAGCCTATCTCTCGGGCTCCTTATAGGATGACCACGCAGGAGCTCGAAGAGCTTCGTCTGCAGTTAGAATAATTGTTAGCTAAGGGGTTTATCCGCCCTAGTGTCTCTCTGTGGGGAGCACCAGTGATCTTTGTCAAAAAGAAGGATGGGTCTCTCTGCCTTTGTATCGATTACCGACAATTGAACAAGGTAACAGTAAAGAATTGTTATCCCCTTCCCAAGATTGATGACCTCTTTGATCAAATAAAATGGGCAAAGGTATTTTCCAAGATCGACCTTAAATCAGGGTACCATCAGTTGCGGATAGCAGAGGCCGACATTCATAAAACTACATTTCGTACTCGGTACGGACACTATGAGTTCACAGTGATGTCGTTCGGGTTAACGAATGCACCTTCATTGTTTATGAGTCTAATGAATGGGGTGTTTCGAACTTACTTGGATAGGTTCATCCTCGTGTTTCTTGATGATATTTTGATTTATTCTAAGTCTATGGAGGAACATGAGGTGCATCTAAAATAGGTTTTGTAGTGCTTAAGAGATAACCAGTTGTATGCCAATCTGGCAAAGTGTGACTTTTATAAGACTGAAGTTCAGTATTTAAATACCATGTGATTTAGTGAGGGAATTCTGTGGGGATCCTAGTAAACCAGGCTATTAAGGATTGCCCAGGCTAACAAAGGTCTCATGTAAACTAAGGTTTCAGCAAGAATAAGATATCAGAGTAGTTTGTCTGGGCTAGAGAGGATTGTGCATCCATCACATCACCTAGAGGAAAGGAAAGAAATTTCCTTGGACAGAGCAAAAGACAAGAATGCCTCCAAACCCTTGCAGCATATGAGAAACTCAGCTCCACCCTCAAGAAGCGAATCCTCTGTGTGATTTTGTGGGTTTGAAAAATTACGCTTGAGGGTCTTGAGCTAAAGGATGGGATGAGAGTGATTGCCCAGAACTTGTGGGAAGTCAAGAACTCACCATCCCACCATGACCTTTGAATCACGGCATGGTTCAGTGCTCTAGATGGAGGACTTTAGTACCACATACAGACAATTGCTTATAGACATCACTCAAATTTAATTTGTACAAGAGGAGGTGGATGGAATTTTTGTGAGTATGATTTTGAGGTTAAGTATATTCAGGGTAAGGAAAATGTGGTGGCTGACGCTCTAAGTCGACGTAGGCATGAGGTTTCTGCAATGTCTCTTGAGGTGGATTTGAAGAGTCAGATTCTTGCAGCCCTTCCTTCAGATAGTTGGTATTCAGAGGTGAAAGCTGAGGTAGAATCAGGTAGAGCTTTGGAGGGGAAATTTGCTGGTTATTCATTGGATTCAGATGGTGCTATGCATTTCTCTGGACGGTTGTATGTAATTTCTTCGAGAGTCTGTGACTTTGATTTTGACAAAAGGTCATCAGCACCTCCCTACGCGCAATAATTCTCGGAGTTAAGAAATGTATGGATCTGCACTTAGACATTTTTGTGATGAAGGTGATATCGCCAACTTCGGTGGCCTGATGGAATGTCAGAGAGTGAAGGCTGAGCATCATCATCCAGCAGGATTGCTACAGCCTCACCTTGTTCCGGAGTGGAAATGGGATGTTATTTCTATGGATTTCATTGTTGGGTTGCCTATGTCATCTAGACAGCATGATGCTATTATGGTCACAGTTGACAGATTGACTAAGGTAGCTCATTTCTCTCCTGTTTGATTGTAGTATACGACATCTTATGTTGCTAAGGTGTTCATGAATGATATTGTTAGATTGCATGGGATACCATGGAGGATCATTTCTGACAGAGATCCGGTATTCACATCAACATTATGGACATCTTTGCAGTAGTCTTTGGGAACCAAGTTGAATTTCAGTTCTTCTTATCATCCGAAGACTGATGGTCAAACTAAGAGGGTTAACCAGGTGCTTGAGGATATGCTTCCCATGTATGTCATGGATCAGCAATCATGTTGGGAGGACTATTTGTACTTGGTTGAGTTTGCATATAACAATGGGTACCATAGTTCTATTGGTATGGCTCCTTTTCAAGCTTTTGCAGGTACTATTGTCCACACTCCCTCCGAGTTGGGATCGGACAGAGGACACAGTTTTAATAGATATATAGTGTCTTGCATTCAGAGCATCTGTAGCTACCCAAGATAGACAAAGAAGTATACCGACGCCAGAGTTGATCGGTCAGCTTTGTAGTTGGACGTGCTCTCTTGCATCCGCTAAGACGCCCAATTGCTACTAGTATTTAAAGCGGCACCTCTACTATGGACCCTTTGAGGTGTTGGAGTAGATTGGACCTGTTGCTTACCATTTAGCTTTGCCACCTAGTTTGTCGCGGATCCACGATGTATTTCATGTTTCTGTTCTTACACCTTACTTTCCTGATGTTACTCATGTTTTGGATTGGAATGCTCTTCAGGTCGAGGACGGGCAGTTGGCACTCGATCCTGTGGCCGTGCTTCAGCGTTGGTGACTTACCCTTAGAGGCAGAGAGATTGATCAGGTGTGGGTTCAGTGGGACCCGAATGATGAGGCTTTAGCTACTTGGGAGGATGTCTCTCATATCAGGGATTCTTATCCTTATCTTTTTACTGGCTTCCAGGAGTAAGCCAAATTCTAGGGGGGAGGATGTAATACCCCTCATGCTACTGCTTGATTTTTGACATTCTCTGTGGTTTTGTTTGGCACATTGTGATTTGGATGGTACTGTTGATATCATGTTGTGGTAGCATAGACTGTTATTGATTATATGCTCTTATGATGCCATGGTTATTATGATGATATTTTATTATGATCATTTGATGAAAATTATCTAGAATTCAGTAGACTAGAAAATAGTAATTGATGATATTAATGCAAATTAAAGTAAATCTTCTAATGCTTTATATGATGATATGTTTTGGTGAGGGGACAGGTAGCATCACTGCTCGCGAGCGCCTGTATTTACATTTTTGTAGAATCCTTCTATTTATACTGTAGAATTGATTATGTTATGTATATACATTTGTTGATGTAATTTGTAGGAGTAAGACCTGCACCCACCTATTTTGATAGGTCTGGGTGAGTATTGAACCAACCTAATAAGTGTGAAGTTGCTGAATACCATGCGTGACATGAAAAGTAACTACACCAATAGTTTTGGTATCTTCTGGCTTTTGCGCCTTGGCCATATTCATTGTCAGATTATCTTTGTGAAGTGTCAGGATTTTAAGGGAATTATCGAAAGGGTATGGTCTTTACATTGTGATTTAAATAATTAAGCAATTTATAAAATAAAAACATAAAATAATACAAGCAAATAAGGCAATGATAGACAAGTAGTAAAAAAATATTTTATTTATTTTGAGTCTCCCCCAAATGATTGATTTTAATTGTTTAATATGAAAAGTGATTAGTAATATATATATATATATATATATATATATATATATATATATATATATATATATATATATATATATATATATATATATATATATATATATATATATATATATATATATATATATATATATATATATATTTATTTATTTAAATAAAAGTTCATGTTTGAGGATTTAGAATTTATTTAGTTTTAATTGAATGCATGAAAAATTAAAAAAAATGGAAATGAAATATGGAAAAGGCAACAAATAGGAATTAAGGTCAAATATTATTTGGTTTATTTCTTGAAATGTGACCTCTGGTATTCATGGGAAGAGGAAATTGAAAAGATTCAGGGGCATGGATTTTAAGAAGGAGTTTCTTGTTTTGAGGGGATGTTTGAATATTGTAGAAATTTTTATTCTCAATCATTTCGCTGTTCTTAGTTTCTTTTTCTATTTTTTGGAGAAAATTGGTGAAGAGGAAGGAAGTTTTGGATCTATTGCTGGAAGATCGGCAGCAAGGAATTAGTGCAGCAAGAGAGTCAAAGCTTATACAATTTTTTGGCAAGCGTAGGACGCCAAGTTCTCTTCTTTTTATTTATTCTCTGTAAAATAGTGTTTGTTCTCTGTGTGTGAAATTCTCATCTAGGCTTAGAAATCAATTAACTGTGGGAATAAAATCTTTTGGGGTTATAGTTTAATCAAGGAATTTTAGCAGGGATTTGGGAATTGTTATTCGGTTAATGGTTTTTTTTCTGGGGTTTTCTGGATTGTTGTTGATTGAAAAGGGATTTTATTGCAATCTGGAAATGAACAGTAGTTTTGTTGTCTCAATTGTTTAAAAAGAATAAAATATACATATTTGTGTAGGGACAATTTTTATTTCAATAAATTTCTGGGTGTGATATTCTGGTCTGCACATATATTTTTTTAAAACAGTTCTTTTTTATTTTCAATTTTGCATAGTGAAATGTACAGTATGAATAACTTACCCTGTTTGGGGCATGCTCAAATTTCAGTGTATATATATATATATTTATACCCACATATATTTAAACTTACAAAAATTTTGAATAAAAATTTATTTCGCCGAAAAATTGTGGATAGCAATTTATTGTTTTGTTTGGGTTTTTATTTATATAAAATGGCTGTGTGGGGGGAGGGGGGCTATTCTGTAGACTGCACCACCCCGCTTACTCAGACCCAAAGAACAGACCCGGAGAGTCCAGATCACAATGTGTGTGGGAAAAGTCAGTGATCAGCAAAGAAGAATCATGTAAATTTATATATGTTAATTTTTTTTATCCACAAATTTTTATATGTTATTTTCCGTGCAGATTTTTATCTTTATAAATATATATATATATATATATATATATATATGTATATATATATTTATTAATTGATTTCATTATTCTATTTTCTCTGACTTAAATAATGATGTATTATTTAATTTTGTATACAAAATATATATATATATATATTTAATTTCTTTTCAATTAATATATTCTGTTAATTTAACTGTTAGTTAAACAAATGTATATATATATATATATTCTGTTTCTGTTTCTTTTCTGATTAAAATTATATTTTCTATTAATTTAACTGTTGTTTAGTAAATAGATATTCATCTAGGGATTCTGTTTCTTTTCTGATAAAAAATAAAGCAGAAATTGTTACAATGAAAATAATAGAAAAATAGAAAGAAATCTGTCTTATTGATTTGTTAAAATTACAACCTTGAGAGGATATTGTTAGTAGAAAAATCAATTATGAATGTAAAACAACATTGTTTATTTATTCTGGTTTTAGTATGACTATATTTTAGGAATAGAATTTATTTTGGAATCTACTTTGGAATTAAATTAAGTTATTCCTTTTATTTTGATTCTTGAAATTAAATCTTAAGGTAATTAAGGTCGGGGACTTAAGTTATCCATTGATGTGGGAACCTGTGCGTTAATACTTTAGTCTCCAGAGGACAAGTTACTCGGTTGAATTTTCATCTTGAGTTCTATTTCGTTATATTTCCATTACGGGGAGTACCGAAATCATGACTATGTTACAGTTAATTACAGATGGTAGGCGCCCACAGAGGCTGGCGTTGCTCTTTCTGGTTTTGCCAAAGAGTGGCCTCAAATAAAGACCAGTTTTAAAGGAACGTGGAGAACCCAAGGAGTGAGTTAGTAAACAAGTGATAACCTAATAATTAACTTAGGAGGGTTGGGTAGTAATATCATTACAAGATTTAAAATATGGATACCTCATCTTCATTAGTGCTTCCGCAGACTAATGGAAGGCTGAGAATGCCGTGGTTGGCAAGGTCGTGACCTCATCCCCACGAGAGGTCTATGGCTCCGCATGAGCTACCCTATGGTGCCAGCGCCTCAAGTAGGAGGAAGGGCCAGGAGATCCATAGATGGGGGCCGACGCCTCAGTTTGGAGGAAGGGCTAGGAGAACCCATGTAGGCTATGCGATGACACTCTCCCCTGGTTGCCCATGTGGTTGCTTTATTTTGTTCCTCTAGAAGTGGGTTATGGGAGTTGATTTAGATTGTTGTTTAAACTGATTTAAATTGATTTATGATTATTGTTTTGATACATCTTTAGCATGTGTTGTATGATCTCATTTATATTTGACTTACGATCTTGCATCTTTATGACATTGTGATATGATGTTATTGGTTGCTCATTTTAATCGGTATATTGTGTGATGTCTATTTTATACTTTTTGTATGGTTGTACTTTTATACACCAATGAAGCATTTCACACTTATATTTGGGGTGTATTGTGGAATGGCTCGTGAGCATCTGGCCCCTAACAATATCTGTATTTAGCTTCCTATCTATCGGTCTCCACAGATCTCTCATTATATTTGATAATCTTGTATATTGTATTCATCCCACGTGTTTGGGAATCATGATGTAACTATATTGATATGATGTAAAATTTGAAAGATATTGTAATGTATTTATCTACCTTGAAATTTTAATTGGCTATGTAATTTCTCATGGGTTTATCTTATGATGGAATCTTTGTATGTATATATATTATGTTGTTATTTATAGTTCCTTTTTATATCTTAGAAGATGATGTTTAGTAATGTCTACTTTTTTTGATGTGACCTCGTGGGCCCCAAAGGACATAGTGGATTATGTTGTTTGTGTTTAAATGGAATGAAGTATATGAGTATGTACATGATCAATTAATATTGGTATGATGATTATTTATCTTTCTCTAAAATAATATAAAAAAATATTTGCATTCTTTTTGTGTTTGTTCTTTGGGGCTTGCACAGTGGGCATTACATATAGAGTGTGTTTTAATTTTAAGATTGAAAAAATTATATAAAATGTGAAATTTGTAATAATTTTTCTATATATATAATAATGTCAAATGTCAAATGTCAAATTTGTAAATAAAATAATAAATTTGTAGTGAAAATGATAATTTACAATCCTAGAATATTTGAGACATTCTTCTATAAACCCTTTTCATTTTTATATAGAATAATAAATTTGTAATTAAAATGATTTACAATCCCAAAATATTTGAGATATTCTTCTATAAACCCTTTTCATTTTATTGAAATAAAAAATATTATCCACTATGTCTTAAATAGAAAAAATTTCCTACTATTATAATTAGCCGATAGGCTATTATAGGTGGGAAATCCCACCAGAATCATCTGATTGTCTAATGTCGGGGTACTATTCTGGTGGGAAATCCCCAACATATGATGTACAGTCCACTACGAAGTCACTAGGCATGGCCATTCCTCCTTTGTGTCAACAAGAATGGGTCCAAAGTTGCTCACACCATTTTACACATTCCTTGGTTCTCTATGCATAGCTAGGCATTTAAGAAGTAACCAAATTCGATGGAGGTAATAAATTTCAACTAGGTTTAAGATGGGATCCACTTAGAACATTTTTTACCCATCTTCTTTGGTTTCAACTTCTTCTTTCTGCCTTGTGATTTTTGCATTCTACAAGTGAAGATTGGAGGAAGGAGAACATAAGATATAGACTACCAAATGTTTGTTGAGATAGATGGTTGAAGAACTAGATTTTTGTGGTCTTGGGTTTTGAGGGTTTTGCTTCTTCTCAGAGATGTATTTTCAAGCTAAAATTTGGTGAATCTTGAAAAATAATAGGAAAATACATTAATCAAGATAGCAAATCCATCCAATCTAAAAATAATTCTTATGGAAAATTAGGGTCCCAAGGGTGGACATTATTGATGGGTTTAAGAGGTAGAAAATAATATTTACTTGCCACCATTGTTTTAAAATATAATATAATATAATGACCCTCATTGTATTCTATAAAGTAAAAAGTACCCACAATCTATAATTCTCATGGGGCTCAAAATTTCTTTTATATAATTGATCTAATGACCTTCATTGTACTTTGTGAGGTAAAATGTACCCACAATCTATAATGCTCATAAGACACAAAATTATGGGCCCCATGAGCATTATAGATCGTGGGTACATTTTACCTCATGCAATACAACAAGGGCCATTAGAATATATTATAAATCAATGGAAGAAACTAAATATTAGAAATATGGTCCTAAAACAACTAATAATTATGATATAGTATTGGAAAATTAATATATATTTCTACTATTATACTTTATAAAATTTAGGAAAATTTGATGTAATCATCTATCAAATATTGTGGAAATTTTTTTAGTTAAAGTTTTTAATAAAATAATTTATTTAGCGATTTAAATAAGGCTATAATAAAATTTTGTAAAAATGTGGTGATTCAAGTCATGTTATAGCTCAAAATATTAGCCAATTTTGGATTCTCAAATTTCAACTATTAGCCAATTGATGAATATTAGCCACTAAAAGAATCATTAGTGTGTACCTTTTTCGCATCATACTTTCTTTATTAAGTACATGCAAACTAATGATGGACCCAAAAATACCCTAAAGTGATAACGAAATACAATACTCGATTTTATAGCAGTTTGGATTATAGTTTATAAATGAATAAGGTATTTTTGAGTAATTTTAGTTTGTTTTGATGAAAATGACATATTTGAAAAAAGTGCTACTTAATTTCTCATTACATGCAAAGTGTAGACCATTTGTCCAACTTCTATTTATAGAAATATTTAATATTTTCTTACAAAAAATGTCTATGAATGTAAAGTGAACATGTGTTCTTGATTTTTAAAGTAATAAGAAATAAAGTAATAGATTTTTGTTAGTGTGAATTTTAAAAAATATAAAATTGACCTATTTTTTTAGACATAAATTTATTAAAGATATATGAAATTAATAAAATTAGATGAAGTATAGAGTGTGTTTTAATTTAAGATTGAAAAAATGATATAAAATGTGAAATTTGTAATATTTTTTCTATATATATAATAATGTGAAATGTGAAATGTGAATTTTGTAAATAAAATAATAAATTTGTAATGAAAATGATAATTTACAATCCTAGAATCTTTGAGACATTCTTCTATAAACCCTTTTCACTTTTATATAAAATAATAAATTTGTAATTAAAATGATTTACAATCCTAAAATATTTGAGATATTCTTCTATAAACCCTTCTCATTTTCTTGAAATAAAAAATATTATCCACTATTTCTTAAATAGAAAAAAAGTCCCACTATTATGGTGGGAAATCCCCAACATACGATGTACAGTCCACTACGAAGTCACTAGGCATGGCCATTCCTCCTTCGCGTCAATAAGTATGGGTCTAAAGCTACTCGCGTCATTTTACTCATTCTTGGGCTCTCTGTGCATAGCTAGGCATTTAAGAAGTAACCAAATTTGGTGGAGGTAATAAATTTCAACTAGGTTTAAGATGGGATCCACCTGTAGCATTTTTTACCTAGCTTCTTTGGTTTTGACTTCTGCTTTCTGCCTTTTGAATTTTGCATTCTACAAGTGAATATTGGAGGAAGAAGAACATAAGCTATAGAATACCAAACATTTGTTGAGATAGATGGTTGAAGAACTAGACTTTTGTGGGCTTGGGTTTTGAGGATTTTGCTTCTTCTCAGAGATGCATTTTTGAGCTAAACACTTAGATTTGAAGGCATTTTTCCTTGACAAAACCCTAGACGCCTCTCCCACAAGTGAGTGAGTGAATCTAGGGTTGAAAACATGTTTGAGGAGTAGGAAAATGAATCTCTTCTTATCATAGAGGGGTTGTGGCTATTGATGAGAGTATTTAGGGAGGCCTTCTGAAGCATATGAGGCAGGAAACACCATCATTTGGATGAGTCTACCATCCTAGAAGTCATTTTTGAAGTTGGATGTGTATTCTAGGTTGTTCTATGGTCAACTCCACCATTTCTAAGGCTAAGATCAAGCACCAAATCATGTCTGAGATGTTTATGCATAATAAATAAGAGTTGTGTCTTTGTAAGTACCTTGTGTGCTTAGATATGAGTTTATAATCTATTGATTTATTCAAAGAGTGGTATAAATGCAAATCATAGTCAATGTAATCTCATAAATTTTCACTACATGATGGCTACACAGATAAATTAATGTATATGGGTGTTTTATAGTTTGTTTCAAGAATCTTTGGGAAAACTCAGTGTGAAGCAATTTTAGGAGAGCAAAGAATTTGAAAGAAAACTTAGTGTCTTGATTTGCGTGGACAGTGGGTACTCAAATTTTCTATTTTCCCAAAATTTTCAAGGGATCCAACTTTTTGTATTCTGTTAGGTCAACAATGAGTACTCAAATTGATTATTTTTTCTTTTTCCCAAAATTTTAGTAGAGTAGAGAGTTTGATAGAATAGTAGAGAGTCGCTACTCTTTTTTTTAAATTTTTTTCAATATTTCAATGGAACGAGATATTTTGTTTGGTTGGGTTGATAGTGGGTACTCAAGTTGATTTAATTTACACATTTTTAGGAGAGAAAGAAGGTTTGATAGAAAAACTCAATGTTCAGTTGGTATGTGGTGGGTACTCATTTTTGTTTTCATTTCTTGAACTTTGCATCATTATTGTATTTTTGAGCATGTCTTGTTGGAAAATCTACTTGGATTAAGGCTACCTAGAAAGTAAGCATATGATATTTTTGGGTTGTATGTGTTGAGTTTTCCAATTTACCTAACAAAAAGGGTCAGTACTTTGTATGCTCAAGAAGAATTGGCCTCCCTTCTATTTATTGACTACACAAGGACCAAATCCCATGACTGTACAAGGTATTCAACAAGAGCTATGGCCAAATTTAAAGAATCATGCATCTCTAAATATACTAACTAAATATTTTTAACAACACATTCACAAAACTAGAAGGTTCAACAATTTTTGGGAGCCTTTACCCAGATTTTTTAATATTTTATGCATTTGATAATAGTATAAAAAAAATTCACAAAAATTGAGAGGAATTGTCACTCTCAAGTGTAAATATTTTCCCTATATTTTTTATAAGAATAGTCAGATCCAACTTCTAGCCATTGAAATTCCCCTAGCCCCACAAGCAAGAATATTGTGTGAAAATATCTCAATCACCATAGAATGTGTCCTTGCACTAATACATTACAATGTTAGACTGAATGAAAAGTAGATGCAAACTTTAGCCACTAAAACTTCTCCTCAAGAAAGAGCATTGTACAAAAATCTCTGAACTACCACCTATGTGCCCTTGTACCAATCCATTAAATATACAATAAACTTTGTTTATATACAATGTTCACTATCAATATACATATTAACTTT
>VDFB02361462.1:0-28679 GCA_007258455.2 Sequoia sempervirens | reverse complement strand
ATATTGAACTTGCACAAGAAAATTTGGAATACAACTCTGAAAATGCACAAGTCTAAAAATGAAATCTGATGAGATGTTGCTTTAAAATATGATTTTCAAACCTAGAAGTACAAATCTGACTTCACAAATGAATTCTGGGAAAGGACAATGACTACCCTCAACTTGGTGATAGCTTCTTGAATTTTTTTTATTTTTCCCAAGAAAATCGTCCTTAGTTCTCTACAAATTGTCGTAAGTATAGAAAATTCACAAGCAGAGCAAATTCGTAAGTATAGCAAAACGTTGTCACAATAAATAGTTGAGCTCAATTTTTATTTATGTTAGCCTCAATTTTGACTTCACATGTTCGTCAAAATTTTGACGAAAACTCTTTGTCACAATTTCGACGAAAAAATAGGTTTGTCAAAATTTCGATGAACGTCGGACATAAAATTAAAAAAAATTGAAAATTACACATTAAATATCACTAGTACCCAACAATACATCTAATTATCCATCTTTCATCAAAAAATTTCGTCGGATTTTGCAGTCAAATGAGTTAGTGTATCAATGTTTTAATTTTCAATGTTATCAATGTTATTAACATTTTCAATATCAATTCCAACATCTTCATTTCCAATTTTAACATTTTCAATATCAATTTTAACATTTTCATTTCCAATTTCAATATAATGTTCAACATTTTCAAATTATATTTCATCTTCACTTGAAATAACATTTATGGGTGGAGAAGAAGCCTCACCTTGACGAGTGTTTGGCATACCTTGCCTTCTCTTCCTATGAATTTCTCTATCTTTTTCTCTATATGATTCAACTTGCTCTATTGTGAGTTTTCTCTAACCATTTTGTTTACGATGACTATTGCTCCCCATTATCCCTACAAAAAAGAGAACAAAAATGATTGTTATGTTGATATTTGTTTAAAAGAATGTACCAAAAGCATAATTGTTTGTGACAAAAATCATAGTTTTTCAAACAACAAAGAGCATGTGGGGGCCATTGGAATGCTCAAAACAGTTCTCCATTATTTTTTTATGGTCCCCAAAATGGATATCCATTTAATGTTTTCTAAATCCCATATAAAGGGCACTAAAGATTAAATACCTTGGCTAAATTATTGTATACACTAGGAAAAAAATATATATTCATTTTGTTTAGTGTTTTTAAAAATCAAATAATACATAAAACCAATATTATGTATTATTAATATATAATAAGTATATTATATATTAATATAATATATATATATATTACATATTATGATATATTATATATATTATATATTATGTAATATGTAATATATATTATGGGTAGGTGCAAAAAGATGGGTAGCCAATTTGTGGCCAAATTTTTAAAAAAGTTTTGAAAGCTCATAACTCAAGCGTGTTATAATGTGCTCGTGTTATAATGCGCTCACGTTATGGCTTGGTGTGATGAGCCTAAGGCTTGACCACAACAAGCCCATAACACAAGTGCGTTATGAGCTATTAAAAGAAAAAAAATAAAATTGAAATCATTCCCATTTGTGACCGTGTTTTTTTAAGTTCACAGCCAAAAACCCTCATGGAGGAGCTATTTTGAAAGATTTTTCATCAAATTGTTGCTATTTCATCGCTAGGATGCCACCACGTCGATGAGGAGGTCTGAGAGGTAAGGATTGTTTGTTTTTTGTTTTAAATTTGTTAGTTTTAGGTTGTTTTTTATATTTATTTTTTGAATTTGTAGGAGATGTTAATCAACCTGCAAACCCTCCTCGAAATCCTCAACAAGCACAAAAAAAAAGAGGAACAAAATCCTCAACAAGCACAACAAGAACAACAAAAACAAAATCCTCAAGTTGATCAACCACAACAACAATCTCCTCCACCAATCCCTCAACATCCTCCTAACACTCAACAAAACTTAATGAGTGAAATTGAAAACAATAAAAAACAAATTGAGGATTTAATCAGGAGCTTGAATGATCCAAATGGTTCAATCGTGGAAAGAATAACCCTAGAAACTTCACTCAAAGAAATGTTAAAACATGTAGATTGAATCAAAAAACAATTAACTGGTTGACAAGATAGGAGGCAGACGACTAGGGTTTATTATCGAGATAAATTATCATATAAAGATGTAAAAGATCTAAAAATTACAAAACTTGATTTGTGCTCATTATTCATTGACCCACACACAAATGCAATTCTTACCCTCAATGTGAAGAGGTTTCTTATCCATTGGTGCCACCACCAACAGATTAGGAACTTTTTTTGGGATAGGTGGTACATGGTTTTTGATTACGCACCATGCAACAATTGTGAAGTCTCGCAGTATTTCCTTAGGAAACTATACTGTGAGTTCATCTTGAACAAAATCCCAAATTATTTTGATATGAGGGACTTCCAAGGGAGAGGTAGGGGGTCAGCTCAAGATAGACCCAGTGCACAACATGATCCTATGCCGCAAGGGAGATGACCTCTCGCTAGGCCGCCTCATGAGCACATCATTATCCCTTCCGTCACAAAGGAGAGTGCCGACGTAGAGACTTTGCAGGCCATCAACTCTTTGACCTAGAGTGTCATCCAACATGTTAGCCCTGTTCTATAGCACCATCTAGGGGAGTCTTCAAGTGGTGGACTTTGATCCCATTTGTGTTAGTCTTGCAGGGCAACTTATTCATACGACCCCACCAACACTCAGGAGGCTACTACGCATGATATCTCTTCAACTATGGAGATGGTGAGAGCAGTTGACATTTTGAATGAGACCTATGGCATTGATACTTAGGTAAATGTTAGCATGTTCATTGAATTTAATTTATTTAATTTTGATTTTGAAATGCAAGATTAAATAATTTAGTTTTATGATTTGAATAAAATTGCAAGGTCACAGTGTTGATACTAGATACACTGGCTCTACACCTGCTTATTTCTCCACTGCATATACTTTTGAGGTATGTAACTAGTAAAAAAATATAAATTTATTACATATTAATAGCATTATTTTATGAATGGTATTTTAATATGTGATTTTGGATGTTGAATAGGATAATATTGGAGGTTTCGAGGGAACACCTCCTAGTGCTAGTGGATTTAGACAAACCTACACGTAGGTAATAGAATAAAGAGTTTAAAAAATGAATTGTACTTAATAGATTTATGTAGTTTATATTCATATCATTGATTACATTGCATTGCGCATCTTTCAAACTCAAAGCATTACTTCACATTCCATTATAACTAATAACTAGATGTTGATGGATGAAAAAATTTCAACTACAATATAGTTGTTTAGAAAGTCAACATAAGCAGTGATGAAATTACTTCACATAGCATAAGTAATAAGTAGGAACAACTTCCAATTGCATTTTCTTGTCATGGCATTCCATTAGATCACTTTTTACTGAGGCATCTTTTCAAACAGTTCATTGCCTTGTCTATGCTATGGATGCTAGGAAGGAATATATGAAAGAATAATAGTAAGCAATATCATAGACAAGGCAATAAGTTGTTTGAAAAAATTCCTAACAGTTCACCGCCTTTTCTATGCTACCACATTTTCCATACATGTCTACCAAAGCATTTTATCAAACAATTCATTTCCTCGCTACTATGGCTAAAAGCTTAAAAAAGGTGCTTTCCAACAAACTATGGATGCTTGAAAAAAATCTATCAAAGCATAATAGTAAGCAATAGCATAGACAAGGCAGTGTCACCACCTTTTCTATGCTACCACATTTTCCATACATGTGTACCAAAGTATTTTATCAAACTACTCACTTCCTTGCTGCTATGGCTAAAAGCCTTAAATAGGTGCTTTCCAACAAACTATGGATGCTTGGAAAAATTTCTATCAAAGCATAATAATAAGCAATATCATAGTCAAGGAAGTGAGTAGTATGAAAAAATTCCTTGAAGAAATGTGGTCTCATGGTGATGGAATGCCATTCCATCACCATGAGACCACTTTTCTTTGAGACATTTTTTCAAACAACTCACTGCTTGAAGAATAGAAACCAACCCATTAGCCAAAATTCCCCTCCAAATTCATTTCAAGGTCCTCATCCTCAATTTACCAATCCATGGAACCTTCCACCTTTTATTCCACTTGTTCATGTCCCCACTCCTCCCTCTTCATGTCATGATTGCCCTCCATCTCATAGCCAAGGCCACACTATACCATCCACCCCATCCTAGCATAATACCATAGAGAAGGCAATGAACTATTTGAAAAAATGCTTGAAAGAAATGAGGTCTTATGGTGATGGAGTGCCATGAAACATTTGTTTGTAATGGTATTCCATCACCATGAGACCCCATTTCTTTGAGGCATTTTTTCAAACAGTTCACTGCCTTCTCTATGCCACCAAAATTATTGTACATGTCTACGGAAACATTTTATCAAACGGTTCACTGGCTTGCTGCTATGGGTAAAAGCCTAAAAATACGTGTTTTTGAACAAGATATGGATAGGGAAAATAGTAAGCATGATAGTCATAATTATATAGTTTAATAAGTACTCAAAATTTTGTTCATTATCTCATAAATTATAAGTCATGACGTGGATTGCTATTGTAGTTTTCGTGATTGAATCATTTGTTGTTTTATTTTTAGATGTTGCAAGTGCATACACCTCTGAATGTTTAGAGGGAAATGGAGATCGGTGCTTCATCTGCTATAGACTCCTCAATGGCTTTGACAGGGGAGGTATGGGGCAAATTAATAAATTTCAATTTACTTACATTGTTATAGATGTTAGTGAAAAATCAAACCATTATTAATTCGTACTTTAATTTCTATTTGGATGGTTTATACAGGGCTTCAACACACCTCAACATGGGCATTTGAATATTTCCCTCATGGAGAGTGATCATCAGATGGCAGTAAGTGATTTTTTTTTAAATATATCATTTTTTAAAATGTAATTTCTATGTATTAATGTCTTTACTTCTTATTGTAACAGATAAGACTTGACCAAGAACTAAACCCTAGGAGGAGCACCAGGAGCACTCCTCAACCGCAACATAAATGAGTGATAGACGTATCGACATCCGATCGACAAACAAAGGGAAAGAGTTTATTTTGAGAGCATGGAGAGCGATGACTTTTGATTCTAGAGCCCTTTGTTGTATGCCTATATGACATTTTTGTACATATATTGTATTGGATATATTTGACATTATATGTCTATATGTCATTCTTGTAAGCCTCTATGGCTATTTTTTACCTATATTTTATACTTATATCGACATATATTGATGTATGCCTACATGGCTATTTGGTTAATACAAATCTTTTTTATCGATGGTGTCCATATTTGCATTATAAATCAATGGTTCAATAGACATGAGTTACATGTATTCAAGTGTATACTTTACAACTTACGTGTATACTTTGTGAATTACGTGTATTCCAATGTATACTTTGCAACTTACGTGTTTTCATATGTATACCTTGTATTCATGCATATACTTTGTATTAATTTGCATATACTATGTATTCATGTGTATACTTCAAGGCTTACGTATTTTTGAGTACTTGTACTTCCCTTATTCACATGTACATGCTTGACTTATTCACATGTATACTTATTAATTGGTTAGCCCTAGAATTGATCATTGTTGTCCTTCATGTTTTGTCTTGAATATTAATTGATTGATGCTAAACAACTTTATTTGTCGATGGTAAACAAATTCAATATTTCTAGGAATACTAGTAGAGTTACAAATTCCAAAATTGAAAAAATTGAAAAGAAAGATTAATTGTAAATAAATGCACTGATTATTAACTTGATAATTGATTAAGAATGAGTATTAAATATATCAAGAGATGAGCCTTCTAGAATGGTAACTTCCAACTAGAAAATAGGCAAAGCGTTCCCAATACTTTGAAAGTAATAATCCACCCAAAATTGCAACGGAAGAGAAGGCTTATTTAAGATCGTTGAGCAATGTATTTCCTAATTCTCCCTTGTTCTTACATATCTCAATTTAGTTTAATCCAAAGAGTTCCATGAAATGCTTTATCTAAAAAAAAAAAACGTTTTCAATTGGTATTCCATGAAATGTTTCATAAAAAGATTCTAATATATTTAATCTTTTGATTGGAACAACTCAATTAAGCAAAGGATACATAATCTTCACAACACTTGCAAAACATAATATTCATAGTAGACGAAGTAGTTAACTTCTCAACACATTATCATACAAACATTTATCTTGAATAGTCTTTAAACATTTTCATAGCATAATCCTCATAGTGTAGAATGAATTGTTATGTTCTTGATCCATCACCATATAAACACATCAAAATATTTATGTCAACTTTTTGCAATATTATTTCTTGTATAGGAGATGGACTCGAGAGAAAGCAAGTTATAATTTATAATACAAATAAGAAATGGACTCAACAGTGGAAAATTTATCACACCAAATAATAAATGTATGTGAGAGCATCACTTGTTTCTCTTAGACTCCAATTTCTAAGAATAACATGTAATGCCTCCCGTGTTATTGTACTCCTATGATACCTTTATGTGCATGTGGTTGTTTCTGTTCGAATATTGCTTATGTTTGATGCATACTCGTGATTACGTTGGTGATTGTTTCATCTATTTGACTTATATGTTTTGCTTGGATGCACATGATACTATTTTATGATGTTAATGATATAATGATTCATGGTGTTTGTCTTTAACTGATTATGCTATACTGTGTGGTTATGCAAATTGTTTAATACTCGCTGCATGATATTTATGATGATGTGCTATTGTTTGAGGTTTGGGTGAGGGGGACAGTGTTGCATCGCTCATCTGTGAGCGCCCTGCCACACTGCAATTCTCTCTCACGGTGTGTAGTACATTGAATATATATATGTTGTTTCGACACTTGGTTTTATGCAGGTTTGCAGGTACCAGGCACCGACTCCACCCGCATTGTCGGGTCAGAGCGTGCCCAACATACCCAATGGATATGATGTGGTTTAAGGATTTGGCAAGAAAGTATCCCCGTCCATGTCCGTCATCCCATCGTTGTTTGATGATGTCATCGTCAGTTCCCGCTCTGTTTGGTATCATCTTGTTTTACGTCGTTTCTTTTTTTTTAGGTGGAAATTTTAATGTGTTAATTGTTTGATTTAGATGGTATCGTTACTGTTAATTAGTTAAATTAATACAATGATGGTTAGTATTATGATTGAAATTAAACATTAAATGTAATTATTAATGTGTGTTGTGAAGATCTAATTAAATGTTAAATTAGTTTGAAAATTTAAAATTATGTTTGTAAAATTAAAGGAATAATATCTTAATTGGAGCTTTATGAATTTTCAATTGGCAATTAAATAATAATGTTTATTTAATTAAATAATAATGTTTATTTAGTTAAATAATATTGTTTATTTAGTTAAATAATATTCTTTATTTAGTTAAATAATATTGTTTATTTTATTAAATAATATTGTCCATTTAATTAAATAATACTATTTATTTATTTGTTATTACTTGGATTTATTCAAAAATAAATAGTTTTTCAATATTACATTCGGAAAAGTTTAAAGGAAAATAAAACATATATTTATATGCATGATTTATTTAAAAAGAATGCTCGAATGCATTGCATGGTAAGTTTAATTTAATTTAATTTAATTTAATTTAAAAGATATTAATGTATTCAGTAGTGGGTAAAATTTTAAACTAAGGATGAAGTTCTTTTCACCTGTCGCGATATATAACCAAAGGTAAAGAAAAATTAATATAGGCCACTGAAAATTATTATATTTAAATCCTTAGTGGCAGTAGGTTTATTTTTCGTTTCAAATGGAGGAATTTCCTCCAGGTGGAAAAAGGGAGAAAGATAAAGTGACGGGTGGTGAGAATGAAATTTGGGAATTAGCCACCTGTTCCGCTTCATCCCAACACTATTAAGTTTTATTAATAGAATTTGAGGAAGGACGGTAAAAAAGAGAAAATAAGAAAAAATTGCTCTGTAAAGAAAAAAGATACGGAAGGAAGGAATTACTGGAGAGGGTGAATAGAAATTTTACAGAAGGAATTTTTTTGTCACGGACTGCCAAATCCAGGTTAGTGAATTTGAGTTTTTAATTGTTGAATTCATTTTAAACTTCAGTCAATAAAAGTTTAAATTCTTAATGCAATTATTTGTTTGCCATTGAATTTAACCCTGTCTAAATTTCAAGGGGTTTTCTTCTTACACCGTAAAATAAAATTTTCTACTTCTGACTTGGCTGCATTTGATGAATATGTCCCCGTATTTCTCCAATCTTTGTACAATAATTATAAATATATGGTCTTGTTTAGGTTAAAGAT
This sequence comes from Sequoia sempervirens, assembly GCA_007258455.2. NCBI lineage: Eukaryota > Viridiplantae > Streptophyta > Pinopsida > Cupressales > Cupressaceae > Sequoia > Sequoia sempervirens. The sequence continues at coordinate 20,372 of VDFB02361462.1, read as the reverse complement.
TCATGGAGATTACTCTAGGGAAATTGATAATCTCTCTTATTCCATTATCAACCATTTTCAGCTGTAACACTTAAACAAAATAGGGAGTATTAAAGTTTAAATAACCTTCTTGAAATTTTAATTGACAATCTATCACAGATGGTCAATGTAATCACATGAAACTCCAGAAGGGTGAGGGTAATTTCTATGGTTATGCTTCATGTTCCATTTTAATTTTAAACCCCTTTCTTGATTATTCAATGGCTGCTAAACTGTTATTGCTTTCACCAGTGGCCTTGGGATATTCCTTCTAATTGTTGCATACATATTTATTTCCCCTGATATCTTGGCAATCCATCTCAGCTGCAGTATTTATATTTTCAGGGTGTATAAATTTAAATAGTCTCCCTTTACCCTTTGCTACTCTTCTTAGCAGCAACATTTAGTATTTATATTTTTAGGGTGTATAAATTTAAATAGTCTCCCTTTACCCTTCACTACTCTTCTTAGCAGCAACATTTAGTCTTGGAAGAGCACAGTAAATTCTATAACCTTCCTGAAACCTTTGAAAAACTTCCACAGCTGTTGCATTTAGACGTGATTTCATGTAGTGGATTAAATAGCTTCTCTGAACACTTTCGCATCCGGTCTCTTCCCCAACACTTGAATTTAGGTTTGTGATTCGAATTAAGAAATAAATCCTCTACGGCATGTGATGTGCATTTTGTTAAAACAATAAAATAAAATCTGATTTTAAAGATTACTTCTGAGATTTTAAAATAATTCTTTTTCTTTTCCCTAAAAGCTTGCCACGTTCAGTGATCTTTTAATTAAGAGGTTTTTGCATCTTATAAAGATAATTAATATGTTTAAGACCATTTTCTTTACTTATAACCATATATTATATATATTATGTATATTAAATAATCCCCTTTTCTTCCTTATAAATATTTATATTTATACAGGGATAAATTAAATTATATTTATATTTTAAAAAAATCAATGTAATAAAATAAAATATTTTCTATTTTCTTTCGTAAAGAATAAATACTTATATAAAAGAATTTGTAGATAAGCATAAGTAAATATGTATATATCATTATATATATATATATATATATATATATGGACAATGATTAAGACATCTGAGATTAATTGTTTATAATCCAGTGAAATGGTAGTTACTTAAAAATAAAATAAAATAAAATAAAATTTGTTGTTAATTCCATTAGTTTAGAATAGTCCGAGTGGAAACCTTGTCATTGTAAATTAATATTCGTATTGACAATTTTAAATTTTGATTTAAAGATAAATATATGATCATTTGAGTTTAATAGGTAGTTATTACTCACAAGTAAAGTAAATTATAAATATTTTATCCACTCTCTTGAATTATCAAGGTAAATTATCAACATGAATTTTTGTCTATTAGGTTGTAACTTTATCTCAAGTTTCTTTAGATTAAAGTGCTAGTAGGAAACTGAATATCAAATTTATTTTATCCATGTTGTGATTTATAAATGAATACAAATATTATTTAATGTGAAGTAGGTTGTTTGAATTATCTTGTTTAAATGGTAAAATTTGTTAGAACACAATGCCAATCCTTCTTTAAATTAAAATTTTACTCATAGTTTATGTATATACATTTAAATCTTTGTAGAGTTAATTAATTCATGAATTTATAATATCATGTAATAAATGCATGTTTTTACCAAGTTAGGTTATTTGTAATTATGGATATGGCGGGGAGTTAAAATGAGTGTCGTGAATATTGGGGTAGTGCATTTAAAATTAGTTTTATTTGCAGGTTATTTAAAGTTAAAATTGTTTACAAATTCATTTACTAATAGATTTGTGATTTGCGTAAATTTTACATCTAGATTAAATTTATTTGTAAAATAAATAAATAAATAAATAAATAAGTAAAATTAAAATTAGATTTATTTTAACTACAAGTTAGTTAAAGTTAAGTTTATTTTCCTTTACTAATAGATTTGTGATTTAGCTTAGATTTATTTGTTTAAAACAAATGTGTTACATTTGAACTAAATTTATTATTTTAACAAATATAAATTTAGGTTATATAGATTAAATTTTAATTATTTTGAAGTAAACAAATGTCCAGGTTGAGGGTTTTAAATTGAGAGAAATTTGATAGCTCTTATATGAAGAGTTCCATAGTGCTTATTTGATCAAAGGATTTTATGGTGGAAATAAATTTAATTATAGATAATTAATTAATTATTCTCTACATTATCATTAGTAGAATTGGATTGTGTGTACGCTTAAGTGAATGGACACTTATAGTTTATCTTGAACATGTTAGATAGTTATTTATTTATCCTGAGTACTCTTTGGAATTGACTCTTTATGCATACTAGTGAATCTATGTCGATCATATTTTCCTCTTGTTTTATTTCGCTTTTGAGGTAATTTTATGTCTAGACATGACTTGGATATGATGGGAACCCAAATGTTAAATTACTTCTGATGGATAGTCATGGGTGGTAGGTTGTTAGGCTTCCAGAGGCGATGGGAAACCTATTTTATGTGGAATTTTCCCATGATTAGACCTTTGTGTTTCCATTGATCGTATTTCTATTTTGAGTTCGTGGGTGTACCATGTTCCATGATTTTCCTTGCCTTTGGTTATGATTATGAGCGAGATGGTTCATGCCTCGCACGTGTAGACATTTTGTGGCTTCTATGCTTAGTACACCCTTGTTGTTGTGAGTCTTGTTTCATAACTATTTGGAAGGTTTCCTAAATAAGCGTTGTACTTGTTTGATGTTGATTCATGTCAGTGTTGAGTTAGCCCTTTTTGCTTGACCTTGTTTGGATGTGGATCCTTTCTTGTCATTTCCTAGCACGGGGGGTGGACCTTCGGGTCCACATGGTCGGGTGGAACGTGCTATGCACCCATTGGGTTCCCAGGTTGTGTTTGTGATGTAGAAGCGGATGCAGATTTCCCAGAGCTCCACTTGGTTGAAGATTGGACCTCATTTTATACCTTATTCTTCATTGATGTATGATTCAAGTGTATTTGATATACTCTTCTCGTTGATATAAGGGAAGCATTATGTAATGTACTATTGGATACATGATGTGTTGTATTTGTAGAAATATGCTCCACCATTGTAATATTGATCTATGAGCTGAAATGTCATACATAATGAATATATTTTCCTCTCTTTTGTTCATAAGGGTTGTATGTCACCACTATGTAATCTTGGTTTTTTATTCACTTTCATTTTTGGTAAAAGTTTAGGTTTCGTAATGCCAACCCATGTACCCTAGAGGACATAGAATGATGGATGTATCTTTTCATCGCTATTGATCCTGGAGGAATGTATGATTATGTTATCTTGTGAATGCATGCTTCTTTTGTTAACTTCTGTGCATTATCTTTCATGATGTCTTGGCTAGGGATGTTTATGTGTAATGCAACCATGTAACCTAATGGGACTAGTTAGGTTTTGTCACGTAACATATATTTGACCACATTTTAATGTTTGTACATATTCACCTTATGTAATGTTTCACCTTCAAAAAATAAAAATAAAAAATTAGTGTGGTATTTTGTTGTCCTTTGGGGTTCACATGGTGGGGCATTACATAACAAATCATCTTAAATGAAAATAACAAAATGCTTCACAACCAATTTTGTTAATTGAGGAAAAATAAAATGTTTCCAAGTTCCACCATTGTACACATTTACAATTGGTTGTATATTGTTGTAAGGGAAAGGAGGATAATTGAAAAACGTCTTGCACTTGCTAGACTTGAGGATGATCGTATGTTTTTTGTATGGAAATCTCATACTTCTCAACCGTTATGTGTATGTTTCTCTTTTCAATTTTTTTGCATGCCATCATAAGGGATCAAGCCGGTTCAACGTAGCTCAGAGAAATTTCACGTGTTTGGGTGCGAAAGAGGACCATCCCTAGTGTAAACGTACCTATTGGGATGCTTTGGAGTAGTTTTTTTGGTCACACAAATTACAAAACGAAAGTTGCACCACTTTGCAACTTTACACTGCTTTCATTTAACACTTTTTTCATCAAGTCAAAACTGGACACTACAGGAAAATGACTCTAAGATAACAAAAACTGAGAGAGGTTATTGTAGAGGGGTCCAACATGATCTCGCAGGCTCAGACAAAGAGTTCGTAAGCCTCACGGTTTCTGAGTAATAGCTTGTCAAAGATTGTTGTCTTTTTGCGCTTTGGACCCTTAAGGGATTATGTTGGTTGAACGTAGCTCAAAATGATTCCACATGTTTGGGTGCAAAAGAAGACCATTCCTAATATAAATCTACCCATATGGATGCGTTGGAACAGTTCGTTTGGTCACATGAGTTGCAAAACAAAAGCTACACCACTTTGCAACTTTCAACTACTTGCATTTAACAATTTTTCCCCAAGTGAAAATTTTCCACCATGGAAAAATGCCTCTGAGATAGAAAAAATTGAAAGAATTTATTGTAGAGGGGCCCAACATGATTCTATAGGTTCAGAAGAGAAGTTTCTAAGCATCACAATATCCGAGTAACAACATGCTGAAGTTTGCAGTCATTTTGCACTTTGGACTCTTAAGAGATCGATCCAGTTGAACATAGCTCGGAGCGATTTTGTGTGTTTGGGTGTGAAAGAGGACCATGCCTAGTGTAAATATACCTATTTGGACGCAAGGAATAGTCTTTTGTCACATGATTTTAACAAAAGTTGTGTCACTTTGCAACTTTTAACTTACTTGCACTGGCTATCCTTTTCTAGTGCGGTACCTGCTACCACAGAAAATTCCTTCAAGATAGAAAATATGAGAGTTTATTGTAGATGGGCCCCAACATGATCCCATAGGCTCAGATTTGGTAGTTTCTATGTCATGTGAGATCCTAGCAATGTCACGTTGAAGAAGAACATTTTGCACTTTGACCTAAGGATCGATCCTACTGAACTCTGAAACAGAGGGTTTCGCATGTTTGGGTGCAAAAGAGGACCATGCCTAGTGTAAAATACCTATTCAAACACGTTGGAATAGTCCGCTTGGTCACATGTAGAATGCAAGTTGCACCACTTTGTAAATTTCAACCATTTGCATTTGAAAAACATTTTCTCCAAGTGAAAATTACCACCACAGGAAAAATGCCCGAGATAGTGAACCTGAGATTCATTCCTAGCATAAATGTACCCACTCAGATGTGTTGGAACAATTCATTCAGTCACACGAGTTGAAAAATGAAAATTGCACCACTTTGCAACTTTCAACTACTTGCATATGACAATTTTTTCTCCAAGTGAATATTCGCCACTACAGGAAAACACCTCCAAGATAGAAAAAATTGAGAGAGGTTATTGTAGAGGGGTTGAACATAATCCCATAGGCTCAAACAAGAAGTTTCTAAGCATCATGGTGTATAATTAATATTCCATCGAAGATTGCAGCCAATTTGCACTTTGGACTCTTAAGGGATTCAATCAATTGAATGTAGTTGGGAGTGATTATGCATGTTTGGGTGTGAAAGAGGACCATGCCTAGAGTAAACCCACCCATCTAGATGCATTGGAACAATCTGTTTGGTCACATGAATTTCATAATGAAAGTTGCACCACTTTACACTGCTTGCATTTAACACTTTTTCCATCAAGTGAAAATTGGATACCATGGAAAAACCACTCCGAGATAACAAAAATTGAGAGAGATTATTGTATAGGGGCCCAACATGATCTTGTAAGCTTAGATGGAGATTTTTTAAGCGCCATGGTTTCCAAGTAATAGCCCGTCAAAGATTGTTGCTCTTTTGCACTTTGGACCCTTAAGGGATCGAGCCGGTTGAAAGTAGCTCGGAGCAATCCCGCGTGTTTGGGTGCGAAAGAGGACCATGCCTAGCGTAAATGTACCCATCTAGATGCATTGGAATAGTTTTTTTGGTCACACAAATTATAGAAAGTTGCACCACTTTGCAACTTTACACTGCTTGCATTTGACACTTTTGCGATCAAGTGAAAACTGGACACCATGGGAAAATGACTCTGAGATAACAAAAATTGAGAGATTTTTTTGTAGAGGGGCCCAACGCGATCTCGTAGGCTCAAACAAAAAGTTCTTAAGCATCATGGTTTTCAAGTAATAGTCTGTCAAAGATTGCTTCCCTTTTGCACTTTGGACTCTTAAGGGATTGATTCGTTTGAACGTAGCTCAGAGTGATTCCGCGTGTTTGGGTATGAAACAGGACCATGCCTAGCATAAATGTACCCAATCAGATGTGTTGGAATAATCCGTTTGGTCACACAAGTTGTAGAATAAAATTTTCACCACTTTGCAACTTTACATTGCTTGCAATTAACACTTTTTTCATCAAGTCAAAATTGGACACCACAGAAAAATGACTCTGAGATAACAAAAAATGAGAAAGGTTATTGTAGAGGTTCCTTATGTGATCTCGATGCCTCAGATGGAATGCTCATAACTAACATGGTATCCGGGTAATAGGCCATCAAATATTGTTTCCCTTTTGTAATTTGGATTGTTAAGGAATTACACTGCTTGAATTACAAATGTTCGAGGGCAGCAATAAATTTCAATATTTGAGTAAATCTCATTACAAGAATTTATTCCAATAGATTGTATGCTATATTGATATTGATATATAACCATTATGTTGATTTTTTTTGATAAATGAAGTTTTTATAATAAGTTAGACTGTATGTTAGTTATATTGATGTAGAGCAGGGTATCAAAACACTATAACTCACTCAAATCCTGATGAAATCAAATGAGACAAGATGCAAATGAAAGGTAGTTCACTCCTCCATAAATTCCAATGCACAAATGAGGACTTCCAGGCCATACCAAAATGTACAAGTTGCTGTAGTAGCAAAATTCAATTTAGGAAAACGTAGAAAATAATGAATCTTTGTTATTCAATCCTCCAAATATACATCCAACCCCTGTTTCAACCATTACAAAGTATATTTAACCTTTTCGAACCATATTCAACTGACTACAACTAAATTTTTATAGTGTCACTCATACATTCAAGATTCTCTTATAATGTCTACATCACAAGTGCTCATGATGAGGTTAACTTCAAATGAGTAACTTGAGATTCCCTCGCTAAGCTTCACATGCTCTTTTATAATGGCTTCAAATCAGAATTGAGATTTGTCAAGATCATCAAAATAAAGATGTTGCATTGCTTTTTTGGCTGAGATTCTCTTCAAAGGCTTATAAATCAGCATTTTCTACAAGGAGAGACCAATCAATTTTTTGTAGTTTACTTACAAATATGCAAATTAAAAGAAGAAAAAGAAAGAGCATCCAAAATGGAAATAAAATGAAAATAGATGGAAGGAACTTACGTATAACCACACCATTTGGTTCTAACTCAGGAAATAACAAGGCATAAATCTTGATGCTTTCATTGAGGATAGGCATGCCAGTCTCTCAACTCAGTCACTCCTGGTCATACATCTTCACTGGGAGTTCCAAGATACCTATTGCACACAACACCTCTCATGAATAGAATAACTTGAAATTCGAGATGCTCTTTAATGTCCACATCATAGGTGCTCATGATAAGGTTAATTCAAATGAATAACTTGAAATTCCCTCACCAAGCTTCGCATGCACTTTTATAATGGCTTAAAATCATAATTGAGATTTGTCAAGATCATCAAAATAAGGATGTTGCATTGCTTTTTTGTCTGAGATTCTCTTGGATGGCTCATAAATCTGCATTTTCTACAAGGGGACACCAATCAATTTTTAGTAGGTTACTTACAAATAGGCAAAGTAAAAGAAGATGATAGCATTGGAATCAAACAAATTAATGTGCATACAAGTATAAATTAATAAGAATCAATATGTATACTTACAAATTAATCCAACGAACCATCCGGGTCTACTCTAATATTTATTGTGTCAAGGATTGCCTCATGGTTAAACTCACAAACCTTCCATGAGGTCTTGTTCAAAGATCTACCCTCATATTTGGTCAAACAAACATTGGATTCCATGACAAGGTTCGAGTAATGAAGAATCTTATGATGCATGTCAAAGTCCTGAAACAACCAATATTTAACACTCTTATGTGGGTACCTTCTAAGCCACATTCTACTAACAACAACTAAGCTTGTAGGGTATTCAATGTTTTCTCCATCTATAATTGGGGCCTCCAATTTATTTTTGGCCTCAACACAACGATACAAGTAATAGTTGTTCCCTCTTCATTGTCTTCATCTGTAATAACTGCATAAACATGTGCATTGATATGTGCAAAAATCTCTTGAAATTAGTCAACATTATAAATACACTACAAAGTAAGATAACAATAGGAATTTCAAAAACTAAGCAAGTAGATATATTACCTGGTTGAACTAGATCTGATACATGGTCAAATTCGACCAATGATTCCATCTATGTTAGTTCTAATTTCGTCAGAGGGTAATACGTGTGAAGTGGGCTAAGATAACTTGTCAACCATTTGTCAACCCACTCCCCTAACTCACAATCATTCCAGGATTGCATTGTACATGAAGAACAAAAGCATGCCATATTCTGTGTATTGATACTCCATGAACCTACATCTGAGCTAAGGAAAGAGTGTAGCTCACTCGATCCTATTAGTGTACAACAATCCTCATATGGTGCAATGTTAGTATCATCCATCAACCAAAAAAATCTATGAACTGAAGACGTACCTTCATTACCTGAACCCATTGAAGCATTACACCACTCGACGATTGATTTTGCATATGTCAACTTTGCATTTCCTTTATATTTTAACTCTTCTCATGCTAATGCTCTTTTCACACATGCTCCTACACCATCATGCTCCCCCTTTCCATGCTCAGCCTCACAAAAGTTCCACATATGTTGAACACCTATAATGACATGCATCCTGCTCAACCAGTAGAACATGCACGAGTTCTTGAACTATGCTGCACAATTATCTAACCATATTATATGCCGACCATATACTATGCCCCTCTGAGCCAAATCACTGTAGAACATTTGGAAACAACCTTGCACGAACTCTAGAGAATGTGTATGATCATCACTAATATAAAAGTGATACTCCCTCAATACCTTCCTTCGGTCCTTTATACTATTAGCTGCATGAATGAATACTATGTGCACACATATCAAAACCTATGTGGAGTTATAATATTGTGACTGCACCTCATGTTGTGGCTGTAGAGTGTAGTTCTCTGTAAAGTCAACCACTAATACTATGCTTCCAACTGGAAAGGTGTCCTTACATAGCTTGAATTGTGTGTCCATCCATCGAGCTCTATGGGTATGTCTTGCATACTCATACACTATATTGTCATGAAACATGGACATAAACTGATACACTAGAATCTTCTAAATAACCAAATCAAACCTTTTTGCTTGAGACCCATCTTTTGTAACGTATGCCATTATTTTATACTTCCCGAACTCTACTAGTTTCTATCCCACCTCATATGTGCTTTCCATATGTTGACATACTGGCATACGATGCAAGCCACCGCAACGCTTGTATGAACCACCCAAGCATGTTGTCCTATAGAATATTTGGCCATCCTCTATTTCACATAAATATTTTGATAAGAACTCTCTTGAAGATGTTGGTGGGGCTTCTATGCCACAACTCAAAACATTGTGTTGTACCCCAAATTAAAATTTTTGTTACACTTAGACATTTTGAAGAAATGAGTAAAAGTCTTGTTAAAATTGTCAAAAGGTCAAAATTTGGGTGTGCGTGTCTTGTATGAGGGATTAAATGTAAAATTTTCAAAATCGACAACTGGTCCGCCAGAGCTAACCTAATCAAAAACCTAGATCTCAATTTTTCATCCTTACTTTTTAGGAAAATTGCTATTTTTAGAAATTTTCTAAAAATAGTAACTTTTTTGGGTTTTTTTGGGTTTCTTTTGAAATAGATACTGGCAAAACTTTCTAAAAATAGAAATTTGGTCCGTTAGAGTTCAAACTGATTTTGATTGGCTCAAAATACTTCCATATTAGGCTAGTGCAGTCAAAATATCAAAATGATCAGTTTTGCCCTAGTGGGTTTGTTCTGCTTTTTCATAAGCATATGAGGAGCTTTGAGGTCATCAATGGAGGTAAGTCAGCTGCCAAGCATCAGAATTAACACTTAGGCATTCAATAGATGGTGAGTTGGTGAGCAAGCACAAAGAATGAGGAAAGAAGGTGAAAACTATGAGAAATATTCTAACACTGCTTGTCATGGGCGCCCCAGGAGAGAATAGGCGCCCATCTTTTTAGGGTATTAAATGTTGAAATTAGGGTTTGAGCCTCCAATCAAAGTTGCTCAATTTTCTTCCAACTTCACAATGAATCCAACGGTGTAGTCATCGGATCATCCAACCATCCGAGATTCGAGATCAAACAGGGAAGATCCAAACAGAAGTCAAAATGAAAAAGAATGAAAATCATCAAAATTTGACTAAGTCTGGGAACTTTGGGCGCCCAACTTTTTAAGGGTCCTAATCCAACAGTTAGGGTTTGCTAAAATGCTCAATCTCTCTAGAATTCAGTCTGCTTCACAACGGATATCTTTTTCAGGGCATTGGATAGGTCAATCTCCGGCGAATTCAGAGCAAAGTTGAAGGTACAAAATGAAGGTTTGAATCTGAAGATAAAATCTAATGAAATTTTTTCTAAGTATGAAGCACATGGGCACCCCTGAAGGAGAAAGGCGCCAAATTTTTTGAGTGTCCAAACAGATGAATCTGCCAGTGAAGCTCTAACACAACTTCGTCAAATTTGATCAAGCTTTCCAACAAGATCTCCAACACGTCAATCTGAGATGGCAGTCATCAGATGCAAAAGGCTAAATAGAGGGTTTGACGAGAGTGAAATTTTAAAGTTCAAAGCAAAGGTGAAATTTATGAAAAATGGCTAAGTATAGTGAAGTTGGATGCCCCCAGCCAAGAAGGGCACCCAGGCTTTTGAAGGCCCAAATTCAATTTTCTGCAGATATGACTCCCAGAAGACCCCTCTCAAAATCTTATCAGCTTCGCGATGAGTCCAACCGTCAGCCAATCTGAGCTCTGGATCACTAGATCAGGCAAGGTCATTTGTGGAAGAGAAAAGATGAAGAAAATGAAAATTATTCTAACTCTGAGGAACATGGGCGCCCCAAGGGAGAATAGGTGCCCAAACTTTTGAGGCCAGAAATGATGGAATTTACTAGTGAGACCTCTAAGATCACTTTGTTAAATTCAACCAAGCTATCCAGCGAGCCTGTCATCCAGTCAATCGGACCAGCGTAGCTCTCGGAACAGAGATTTCATCAGAAGATCAAAGGGAAAAAGAAGAACTTGAAAATCATAAAAATGGCTAACTCTGGAAAAAATAGGCGACCCTGGAGGAAATAAGCTCCTATGAATTCGAAGGTTGAAATGAAGTTTTTAGCCAGAGACGCCTCCAGAACAATCTTCTCAGAATCAATTAAGCTACGCTATGAATCATCCAGCTCGTTCATCAGATCAACTGAACATCCAAAAATCAAGGTCAAAATAGGGGTCAAAATTGAGAAAAGTTGAAAATTCCTAAAAAGTGGCTAACTTTGGAGAAAATGGGTGCCCCTAGCCAAGAAGGGTGCCCAACTTTCCATGCCTTAGTGAAATTTGCAAGATTTTCAAAAAAAAATTCAAAGATGGCAAGAGGAAGAGGATTTCCAAGTTCATTAAATAGGCCAATTTTAGGGTTTTGAAGATAAAAGTAAAAGAAAGCAAACCTAATTCAAACCCTAAGTCTATTTAACACTTCTCTTCAATGTGATTTTCATTATTTTTGCAGGTAGCATTCAAAGGAGAAAGTTGGAGCATAAGAGTTGAAGTTATATTTTATGATTCAAGAACTCAAGTTTGTTGATTCTTCATTAAATTTTTCAAACCAGCAGCATAAGGCCTTGCTTTTTCAAGTTTTTTTTATCCAGAAGATCAAATTTTTCAAGAAGGCCAAGATTTTAAAAATTTCAGCCATCTGGGTCTTATCATCTCATTCTTCTGAAGAAATTTTCAAGAAATTCATCAAGTTGCAGTAGCTACTTTTTGCTTTGCATATCAGTGAAATCCTCAGTGCATTCAGTTTTTGATCATCTGGGTCCTCTCAAATCAATCATATGAAGAAAACCCATATCATAGCTTTTTTCAAGCAAATTTCAAATTTTAGGGTTGGCTACTTTTTCAATCAGCCATCTATATTTTTCAAATCTAATCAACTAGGTCCATTTCTAATTGCATTCTGAACAAAACCCAGGTGCCAACTTTTTTCGTGAAAAATTGAAGAAATTAGGGTTTGCTGCTTTTTTAGTCTAGAATCAAAATTTTCAAAAATAGACAATCTGGGTTGTCTTGCAACGAAATTATGAGCAAAACCCATATCTCAGAAATTTTTTCAAAAATTTGTCCGTTGGAGGAAGAAAAATCAGAATTCTAAAAATAGTAAGTTGCTCAAAACTTGTCTGAACCTAGGCGAGTTTACAGTCATTCTTCAAGGTTTCTGAGATGGAGTACACTCCCAATGATTTCAAGACCAAATCAGATCTCTACCATGATTTCATCAAAACAACTGAGACAAAATTACATCATATCAAGTCGGTGTTTGATCTACACACTTTGGAGAGTGCAAGCAACACTACCATCAGAAACATGGGGTACTCTGGACTCCTTGCAGCAACGTCTATTCCTATATCAATTCGGAGTCTCAAGTTCGTAATCGCTTGCATCAAGCATTACAACCCAACTACAAGGGAGATTCAATTAGTTGGTGGTAGAATGAATCACCTTGCCATGATGTCAGCAAGATTTGAAAAAGTGGCCAATGAGGTCAAAGATTTCCTAAGATCAATTGCAAATGGAGAAGATATCTCGGAAAAACGTAGCTTTTCTATTGATGGGATAGATGCACCAAACCGGGACATAGTTTCCAGCTTTTTAGCGGATGTGATTGATATTTGAAATGACTTTCATCTAGAAGCTTTCTTTTCGCTTTCTTTCTATTCTTGGAACAATTCTTATCCATTCTTTGAAGAAGAGAAAGAAGATAAATGTAATAGTTGGTGTTTCCTGCTTTTTCTGCTTTCTTAGGTGTTAAATGTTATCTTCTTTCTAGATTTAGAAATAAAGCTTGCTTGCTGAGCAAGCCCTAGATTGTGAAAGCAAGGAGATTTTAGGGTTCCCTACTCCTCTGCTTGCCTATAAATAAGAGCCTTTTCTCATTAGTTTTCTTTAACCATGCTAGTGATAACAAAACGCTGAGCCTAAGTGCCTTTTATTTGTTATTCATTGTTGTTCAATTGTTTTATGATAGCGAATTGTTGAGTCTCTTTTAGCCAACAAGGAGTTATTGTAATTGATGTTCCTATTGTGTAAGAACAAGTTTTGGAAGCCTCTTTAGCTGCAAGTTCTTGTTCCAGGCATGTGTTTAGTTATTTTTGTTCCAGAAGTTTGAGAAATAAAATTATGAGCCTCCTTTGCCTTGGTATAACGTCTCAGATTTCAGTTATTTGTGTTATGCTTTTGTGATCTTAAATTCAGCTTACATTGAAGTGTGTAGATGTTTGTTGGGAAAGAGTTTATTGAAGCACTTTTTCAGAGAATCAACCTTGTTCATTTCTAGTTTCTCTTGCTTTGCGTATTACTTGAGAAGTTAGAAATGTCTTTAGCTTAAGTTAGTCGTAGTTGAAGTTCTTAAATTAGAAAATCTCAGCTATGACGTTTGTGTTTAATAAACCTTGTGATCTAGCTGATAAAAAAGATAGGAAACTTAGTTTTTAGTTTAATTTTTTTTCAACACCATCAGTAAGAGGGAGCTTCCCCTCCTAATTTGAAGAGCAGTTTTACTATGCATAGTTGTTTGTTTCAAATACACATTCCAAAGGTGCAAATTTAAACGCCAACACATTGTTAGTATGCAAATCTAAATATATAGAACGATAAACATAAAAATGGTTAGATAATTCAATATGTTGTCTACAACAACAATTAGTGTGTGTGATTTATCTTGACATAAAAAGGTTTAAGCATTTCAAAATATCTTTGAAAAATACTAATTTGAGGATAATCCTGTTGAAATTTATGAAAAAATTGGGTTTGAGTCATATCCAAAAAATGCTTTGGATGTGGCTCACAGTTCCGACTATCGATTCTCCTTCTTACCACATCCCTTTGATTTAGAGATGGCTTTGTGTTATTCTTTCAATACTCTTCAATTATTGTTCTCAATGCTTCAACAAATTTTTTATCTTTTCATGGTAGTCTCCCTAAGAATTCTGATAATTCATTTGAATCGGTGCCCTCAATTCTTTGCCACCTTTGAATGACTCTTGATAAAAATTTTCTACTAATTCTCATTTGTTCACTCATCTTTCTAATGAGACGAGCTCTCTTTGTTTGACTACTTACCAAAGTTTATGTAATGACACGTCGGGTGACATTACTATCCTTTGAGCGTGAGGTCTTACCCACACTCTCATAAGCATCCATTAGATTCTTCACAATAGTGTTTTCACTTGATGCATTCGATGTTCTCAACCCAAGAGTCTTCATGATGTTTCTATACTTTATACCCTACATCATTTCAAAAAATAGTTGACATCTTGTGGTCTCAGTTAGCCTTTCAAAGAATGATTTCCAAATGTTATCAACATATCTTCTACAAGTGCGTGTTGGAATCTTACCTTCCATGTGCTGCAAAATATCCTCATCAATATTAATCAAATACTTTGGCTTTCTACACAAAATTCTAGGTGGTGTTCTCCAAGGTACATACATCTCAACATTAGGAATTTCATCAATATTTAATTAAGGTGGGCTAGATTGTGTACCTTCGATTGAGGGTGGAATAGAAGACATACCTTGAAGTTCACGTGGGGATGATGGCATACCTTCTTCGTCAAATCCAAGTGATGATGTCCTCTTAAATTGAGATGTGGTGGATGGTGTCCAACCATATTCACTTGTGGTAGATGGTGTCCCTCCATATTCACTTGCAGTAGATGGTGTCCCTCCATATTCGCTTGTGCTTAATGGTGTCCCTTTGTACTCACTTGCGGTAGAGGGAGTGTCTCCAACTACGGTATCTAAATCTGTCTTACCACGATGCTTTCGCATTCATGCCCTTTGTGCTACCAATGCTTGTTATCTTTTTGATGGTTGAGGTTCCTCTTCAATTGGCTTGTTTTCATCAATCGTATCCAATTTCTTTTTTTCACGATATGCCTCCACCCGTTCTCTCACCTTTGCTTTTTTGGTTTCATACTCTTTGTCTATTAGTTTATTCCTTGTTCGTTTCCTTGGCATGGCGGATAATTATACCTATAGCATGGTAATGAGATGAATATTAGTTCCTAAAAAAATTATCCATTCAAATAAATGAAATATATGTCATTCAAGGCTTCATAAAAGATACTTACAATCATCCTATAGAAGAGTATTTCTAGAACAAACAAAGGTCACATGAATTTTTTTGATGGAATGCCTTAAAGAAATGTGGTAATGTGGCATGCCATGATTGCAAGATAGGCTCAAAATGGAAGCATGGACAAGGCATGTGAATTCAAATTCCTTGGCAAGCTAGTGGAGCATTGGCAAGCTAGCTCACTCACTAGCTTGCCAATGTGGTAGGGTTGACAAGGTAGGGGAAACACATGCCTCATATAATTTGGGACTCACAATGATATACATCACTATGAGTCCTCATTTCTATGAGGCATACACTGCCCCTACCTTTTCAACCCTACCGCATTGACAGGCTAGTGAGTGAGTTCACTAGCATGCCAATGTGGTAAGGTTGAGAAGGTAGGGGCAACATATGCCTCATAGAAATGGGGTCTCACTGTTACCGTGAGACCCCATTTCTATGAGGCATACGCTACCCCTACCTTCTCAACCCTACTTCATTGGCAAGCTAGCTTACTCACTAGCCTTCCAATGCGGTGGGGTTGAGAAGGTAGGGGCAGCGTATGCCTCATAGAAATGGGGTCTCATGGTGACCATGATACTCCATTTCTATGAGGCATACACTGCCTCTACCTTCTCAACTTGGTGCAGGGGCACCAAGTCCACTTTTTGTGAATAAGGTCATGTAATAGATTTAAGGTGTTTTTAGTCTAATTTCATTCAATAAGGTCATAATAAACCATTGGTAATGTAATTTGAGTCTTTAGGTATTTATTGTGTAAATGTTGCAATTCTTGCAAAATGTTGTCAAATGCAATATTATAAAAGTGCAAAAAAATGCAATGTGGGAGATCAACGGTCATGGGGTTCAAATGTTGGTTGGAGTCAGTTGGATGGGTTAGTTTTTGGTGTGTCAGCTAGTGAGTAAGCTCACTATCTTGCCAAGCTCACTAGCTTGTCAATGTTACCACATTTTGCATAAATTTATATGAAAACATTATTGTCAAACAATTCAAATGCTTTGTCCATGCTTCCATTTTGAGCCATGATTGCAAGATAGGATGCACCTTACCCCATTTTTCCAACTCAGCCTTGAATAAAGAGTCTTGAAATAGTGGAAAGAAGGGTTAGAATCCCTTGTAGGTAGACTAATCAAGGAAACATTTAAAATATATCACAACATAAGTGATGAGGTAAATTTAGAAATAGATATGAAAACCAAAAAAGTTTCAAAGATCTATCAATGTGGGATGAGTATATTCCAATTTTTTAGAGACATGTATAGAAAATTTGGTAGTATAGACAAGGCAATCAGCTACTTGGTATAAATGTTTGACAAAATACCTCAATGAAAGCTTTGGAGAGTGGTATGCACATCCATAATAAAAGGATTGAGAAATGATGGTTTATTTTACTTCCTTATAACTTATGTCATATATATGTGTATACAAAATGTGGAAGAATACACAAGGTAAGTCAATTATTGAATAACAAAATGCCTCAAAGAGATGTGGTTTAAAAATGTAATTGGCAAGTGTATAGAATTGTGTAATTTAAAATGTGCATTTACAACCTAAGGTTATAATGACAAACAAACAATGATCAAAATGGAAAATGCAAAATAACAAAAATGAAAGCAAGCTATAATAGAATGAAAGAAAATGTGTAAAGACTTCACATACCTAAAAAACCAGAGTTTCAAATGGAGGAGTTCTACCCAATTATGTAGCCTTTGCTTCTTCTTTCTTCAAACTCCTCGATAATTTGACTTTTTCAAAAGCCTGTTCCCCTCCAAACTTATATTTATATCACTTTTGAATGAAATTGTAGACATGCAAAATTTACATTCTGCATTTGATCAAGTCCATTCATCAACTGAACTAGATGTTGCGTTAGATCCATTTATCACCTTTAATCCATTCATTAAATAATCTCATTTATCAAATAAACATTATCATTCAACCTTCATCTTGCATCATCCATTTAATTAAATAAATCAGGACTTCATTTTCATATTCCATCATTTTCTGATTTAAATAAATCAATTATCAAAGTCCAAAATGTCAACTCACCTAATCAGCATTAATCAGCATAATCATCATCTAATCCTAATCTAATGCTAATCCCATCCCACTTGCATTATCTAGATCTAGCCACTTGCACAATAAATCAATTTTATTGATTTATTAAAACCTCATTTTCTCTCAACATGACAAGTCAAACATGGCATTTATTGCTCTTCTTTCTTGTCCCCCTCTCAAAATTTATGGCAAATTTGAATTCAAAATTTCCCCCTCTTGGACACTCTTCCCAAATCTTGCACATACATCAACTAATCACATGATGACAAGTGTCCTCAACTCATTGGCTTTTTTTTGATCCCACATTGGTCCCTCTTCAACACTTGGAATTTTGAAAATCTTTAAATAGGTGCTTCATCTTTGAGCAAATCCTTCACAATCTTATGCAAGGTTACTCTCTTCATTTGAGATTTGATCTTGTTCATCATCCACTCCATCATCTCCATTTGCATTTTATCATTTTGAGCTTTGATCAAGGGTTGGGAAAGGGTCACTAGCACATGTGACACCAATCCACTATGAGATAGAGTTGGATCATGTCTTTTATATGCTTTCTTTAGTTTCTATTGTTCCATTTTATTGCATGATTGACATGTTTCATTATTTCATAGGGATGTTAAAATGTTGTTTTGTTTTAAACTAACCATTTGCAGATTTTAGCATCCACATTATGGCACTAGAAGGAGGGTGGTAGCTTTAAACTCAACGTCCACTTGTGAATGGGTGACTATGTTTATTTTGCAGCCAATGCTTCTTAACTCAATGCGCAGCCTGGGAGTTAAGCGACAGTAATCATTACTCTTTTTAAATGTGTAGAACAGAATATGGGCGCCAATCTTTGCTTTTAAATAACCTCTACATACAATAAAGATTTATGGAGCTATGGTGAACATTTAAGTAGCAGATGCATTCATTTCTATTTGCTGTAACACCAGATTTGGGAATCTATGGCGTGCCAAATGTGGTGCATTTTCCTAAGCAACACTAATGTTGATTTTTACACCTAAACGAGTGTTCTTCCCAACGAAATTCATGAATGCAGAGAAATAAAATACTGATGTGGTCAAACGGAGAAATGATTCTCTAACTCTGCAACAATAATCAAGTATGCCTAACACACTAAATAAGGTTCAAGAATTAATTACGGTTTTGCGAAAGAAATAACAGAGAACATATAGATTGCAGCGCCTTCCACAAATTCATAAAGTTTATATTGTCAACAGATTAAATAGAGAGAAGTTCCTACTGTGAACATAGAGGAAAATACATATTGTGAGAACAAAGATTCCCTAATGTCTCTAAAAAGAAACAAATACATGGCAGGGATATCTTTTTTTTCAAAAATCTGCCAATATAAGCTTTGTCAGTTGGAAAAAAAAAGTATCATGAAAAAAATGTAGAGAAGCCAACTGTATATCAAAATGCTGAGATAAATCAATAAATCTGCATGTACTCTATGGAGCAAAATAAAGACTCAAGCCCTCCTTCTAGCGCCAAGATGAAGTACCCAAAATCTGCAAAAGAAGATCAACACAAGACGACTTTCACTTGCCCATGGGGAACCTACTGCTGGAACATGATGCCATTCGGCCTAAAGAATGTAGGAGCAACCTATCAAAGGGCCATGACACTGATATTTCATGACATGATTCACAAAACAGTTGAAGACTATGTCGATGACATCCTAGCAAAGTCAAGAAAAAGACAAGATCATATAGCAACCCTAAGTGCTATCTTCGACAGATTAGAGGAATACAAGGTCAGACTAAATCCCAAGAAGTGCGTCTTCGGCGTGCAATCAGGAAAATTACTAGGATACATAGTCTCCATGAGGGGTATCGAGGTGGATCCTACAAAAGTCAAAGCAATCCTTGAGATGGAGGCACCAAGGAATCTAAAACAACTGAGAGGCCTCCAAGGAAGGCTCCAATCTATTAGAAGGTTCATAGCACAACTAGCAGATAAGCAGAATCCGTATTCACACCTACTCCACAAGGGGGTAGTCTACAAATGGGATACCAAGTGCGAAGAAGCATTCAACAAAATAAAGGAATATCTACTGACACCTCCAGTGTTAATGCCACCTATCCCAAGAAAGCCATTGATCTTATATGTGTCAGCAACAGCAACAGCACTAGGAGCTCTTCTTGCTCAACATGATGAAAATGGAACAGAAAGGGCCATCTACTATATCAGCAGGACAATGGTCGGTCATGAGCTAAATTACTCGTTCATCGAGAAAGCCTGCCTCACAGTAGTGTTTGCATCCCAAAAATTCAGACATTATATGCTGGCACACAAGATAAAGCTTATCGCCAAAATTGACCCCCTTAAATATCTCTTATCAAAGGCAATGTTAACTGGCAGAATAGCAAAATGGGTCATGATATTATCAGAATATGACATCGAGTATGTTGAGAGAAAATCCATCAAGGGTCAAGTCATTGCAGACCAATTAGCAGAAGCACCTATGTATTCGGAGAATCCCCTTGTCTCAGAATTTCCAGATGAGTCTATCTTTAACCTCAACATTGTTGATCACTGGAAACTATACTTCGATGGGTCATATACACAACATGGATCAGGAGCTGGTTTCTTCTTCATCACCCCACAGGGGGACTGCATACCAAGATCATACAAACTAGCATTTCCTTGCACTAACAACATTGTGGAATACGAGGCTTTGACTATAGGTCTCAGGATAGCAGTGCAGTGGAATATCATAGCTCTCAAGGTATATGGAGACTCTCAGTTGATCATAAATCAGGTCAATACTGAATATCAGACAAAGGATGACAAGCTAACGCCATACAAAAAATTGGTGGAGACTCTAAAAGAATCCTTCATCGACATAACATTTGAAGCGTTCTAAGAACCAACAAGGCAGGTAG
>VDFB02361461.1:0-55777 GCA_007258455.2 Sequoia sempervirens | reverse complement strand
AAATGGTTATGGAATTTGAATTTACACCTTATAAGTCTATTTTCTTTAAATTTTCCAATGCATTTTTGATAAATTAATTTTGCATATATCTTGTAATCATTATAGTCTATGAGGGATGACAATGCTTGGAGGAGCATTGAATAATCTTTCTACACAAACAACTAATCCATTAGGGAAAATACGAAAAAAATGTATACCCTTGTAAGTTGTGCTTTGAGCATTTTCATATTGATATGTCATAGAAAATTATTGTTCTTTTCACTATATTATTTTTATTAGAATAAGTATCTAGAAATGAGGGTCCTGGCCCTTTACAAAATTTACTAGCAGGAAAGACAAAATAGGCCCCAAATTGGCTAGAAACAACATAATAACAATACTCCAAAGGAGTGAGGTATAATTGTAGCCAACCCGTTGAAAACAATTACAAACAATAAAAATGAGTTAGGCCATTAAGGTCCGCCTTGGACAATTCCAAATCTTGTATGAGTTGGCCTCTCACCCAACTATCTAGCATGAGTTTAGGATAACAATTTAGAAAGACCTTTCTTCCTCCTAACAACAATCCAAGAGATATTATATTCCAAATTCCAAAGAAATGGGGAAGTGGGGGGGATTCCCCCATAAAGAGTCCATCAACCTACAAATAAAAATGAATAGAATGGTGAGACAAAAGGGGACCTTCCACTACATGAGTAATTTGGATTTGATCTAAAGTTGAAGGAAAAGAAGGTTGTGAGATTGGGGTAGGAGGTTCTCCAATAGGGTCCAAAGGGCACATCAAAGCCAGACCAAAAGCTAAGGAAGCATCATCATCTTGAGAGGGGCCATCCAATAGATAATTAGGGGCATAAATAGTTAAGTGGTCTTCATTAGTGTTCATCCACCAATGGTAGTACCCTTATACCAAGACAGGAAAATTTGTAGCTAGGTGACCAATGGGGAAGCAATGTTTGCATCTGAAAGGGAGACCTTCATAATCAAGAGTATGCATCCAAGGCCTTTCCCCAACCATCAAAACCGCATCCCTATAAAGAGTCTTGAAGATGTCATTATCTACTAGATTGCAAGAAAAGGTAGAGTGCCACATGTAGGAAGTGGTATTGTCGACCTTCAAGAAGTGACCAATAGAGTTGCCTAGGATCTCATAACATGAAACCTCCCAAAATTGAAAGGGTAGATTCAAAATTCTAACCCACACTAGATGCACATTTAGAGGCTTAGTAAGAGGGTTAAAGGAAGTTGACCAAGGTTTTAAGGAGAGAGAATTATCTCCCCGAGACCATAGCTTATTATGTATCACCAAATCTATGCCCTCAAAAGAAACAAAAAAAGAAATGAAGAAACCCTTAGCACAAGGGAAGAGCTCAATCTTACCTACCATGAGACACCTTCAAGAATCCAACACCCAATTATGAAGGTTTGACAAAAAAGGACAAAGGTTGTAGAATTTGCACATGAGACCCTTACATTGATAGAAGCCCTAGTTTTCCACCAATTCCTAGCCACAAACCACCATTGGGGAGGATTTGACATAAGGAATGAGACATTTTTTTTGCTTCAAAGAGTGAGTAGCGCCAACATCAATACTTGCAACATTAACAAAGCTCCTATGATTATCACAAATGTTTTTCACCACCATTGAGAGTGGTAGTAGTTACAAGAGCAAAACAATCCCTAGGAATGGGCACAGTAATAGGAGAATTTCCAATAGAAGTTGCAATAATAGCATGCACATCACCAATAAAAGGTAGCACAAAAACAACATTTAAGACATTACACCCAAACGTAAATGACACACATGCAATAGAAGCAAACAAACCCTTGATAGGTGATGCCTCAAACACATGATCTTGTAATAGATGGTGCACCACGCACACTTGAAGCAAAAAAAATGACAATAATAGACAAGCCAAATACTAACAACATAGTGCAATAAAATGAACACCAACAACTAAGAAGATTGTAATACTACACACAAAAGAATCATGGATCCTTGCAACAAGCAACAAATGCGTAGGAATAGTAGTGAGAGAGTCCATTTTACTATATTGTTTATGATTTGTTAGTTGCATTGTTATGGATAGGTTTTCTTTTGAGTGTGAGTATGGTTATGTTTCATTATAATTTTTGGAGATTTTAAAAAGGTGGTCAAAAACTATTAAAATGAAGATGAAATTTTCAAAATTGAATTTTAGATAACCATCTATTTATGGTAACCAAGGACATCAACTTAATAAAAAAAAGTCCACATAAAGAATGAACTATCAATGAAATAAAATAATTGTGAAGGAAGGATAAAAACTCAAGAGAATCTTGATTCATTTATTCAATTGTTTTTAGGGGAAGAAACTTACTGCATTTAGATAGTAACATATATTTTTGTGTTTTATGTTTTTTAATTAAAATAACCATTCTCATCACACTTAAAAAAGGTAGTACATGTTTTATCTAAAATTTTCAAATATTAGTGTTATATACTATGTTAGTGCCATATTATACATATTATTATAATGGCCTCATTTAGTGTAATTAAATAATCATATATATTTTATTTACTATTTTATTAAATAAAGTTACTTTTGGCAATGTAATATAATTTAAGATACACTTAAGTTATTGCAGGGTTTAGGTTTTAGGTTTATAATGTTGTATTCTTATAAATAGATGTTTTATTTATTTATTTTATTGTCAATTTAAATACTTTTTTTTTTTTTTTTTAAATAATGTTTTTAGTTTCTTTGTGTATGATTTTATAATATCAAACATCATAAGTACAATGGATTGTGAAAACCAAATACTTCTAAACATATATTTATTTGTAATTTAGGCTACACTACTTGTATGGACATGCTATAAATCCAATTTATTGTGCATTATTAATCTTATTTTTCTATTGTAGAAGCTATAGAAGTGAAAAAATTCTTACAAGAGCAATATCAATGAATTTAAATAGTTTTAAAAATGATTAACATGGGTAATAATATATGCATAGATTAAGTGTTATTTAAAAAATATTGTTAGTATGGAAGTAATGCCAAGTACAAATTTTAGCATTGTTGAAGCGAGTGGAACAAAAGTGACCTTTAGATATATTATCACATAATTATGCATGACAATAATCATGCAAACTGACATGCTCTAAGGAAAAATATTATGAGTGGAATGCAAGAAATTTTCAAAATTATTGACTAAAATTTCATGTTGCAACTCTAAATACTTGTTTAGAAGATAATCATAGGGCCTTGGCATAACTAATATATATTTTTATGCTTTATAATATCATACAACATGATATTCTAAATGATAAAGACAAAACATGGTATTCCTTTAGAGAAAACTACCCTACCCAATAAATAAGACATTTATATATCAATGAGCATTTAGTCACATATTCAATATAATGTGCACAATCCTCAACCTATAATATATTCATTAAATTTCTTGGCCAATATGCAAAAGTTTCAATTTTTATTAGGCTCTCTAAGGCTTAGGACATTTGAGAGATAGAAAACATGAACATAGAGACAATTGCAACCAAATCTTGGGATCCTTTGATGAATTATCTCCTTTTGCAAGTGGTGCAAATTAAGCATCAATCCTAGTATTCATTGGAATCCAAAAATTTTATGGTAATATTCAGTATTATTGTGTATTTGGTTGTGGTAATGGTTTCATAACACACTTTCTAGTTTTAGTTAGATTATGTTCATGGAGTGCCTCATGACCTACGTAATGATTATAATTGTATTAAAACTTATGTGAATGCAAATCCATATTACATTTTAATAATTCAAACTCATTAAAACAAATATTTACCTAAAAAATCGAACAAAAAGAGTTTAGCCAACATAGATCATGTGAAGGGAGGTCATTGTACCTACAGCTAATACCCAAAAATAAATTCATTAGAGAATTGTGGCCAAATACGCCACATAAATCTCACATTTATGCACAAAACTATGGTGGGGACTTTAGCAGTGGGAAGATACATCTCACAATACAATCACTTTTTCATCTTTCGATACATATTTCCTATTGGAATGTTTTAAAACTCACATTTTTGGAATAGGATCAAAGCATGTTTTTGATTAGATAAGTAGGGGAAGGGCTCTAATCCCATGGTTACATCCAAATAGACAAAAAGGAACAAAAACAAGGTGGGAAACAACACCACCAACAAGCATCAAAAAATAGCATCGAGGGTGGCACACGAGCCATAATTCATCACCATAATAACCATAGTCCAGCCAAAATTAATAAAAAGACAAGAATTTTTTGCTAGATTACTTAAAACTACATAGGCCATTAATCAAATCCACCATATACCAAGTAGTCCTAAACCATAACAAGGCTATAATGAAATAGCAGTCCAAAATTTAGAAGCATAAAGACAAAAAGATGATAGTAGGCATTAAACAACATTAAAAAGAAAGTCATTACTTGGATTTTCTCAAAAATTCCTCATATTCACCAATGAGGGAGATGTACTCCCTCCAGTCAGGTCCCTATGAATCATCCAACACCTTTAAATTAGAAGACTTCCCCAGTTTTTTCAACTTCTTGGTAATTTTTGTTTGCCTAGAAACTACACCCATAATCGCTCTTCACATCAGCCTATTAGTGACCCTCATCAGTGTAACCAAGGCTTTCTCCATGTCATCCACCTATACCTACAAGTAATTTAGTCTTATTTTCATGAAATCCATGCTAGAATCATTAGTATTAATCTCATTTTCGGTATTCCCAACATCTAAATAAGTCAAATTGACATTCTTTTGGTCCTCTTCCATCTCAGTTTGCTCTGCATCATCATCTTCATTTTCTTCTTTTGAATCCTCTTCCCCCATATCATAGGAAAAATCCTCAAAATCCATCCCATCATAATCTTCATCCACTTGGGCTTCAAAATATTCAATTTCCAAGTCTTCCTCTTCATACACAGTGATTTTTTGTTTTCCTTTTTTATCCTTAGAAGCAACTTTAGCCAGGCGAGCTAACCTATGACCACCACTACCTCCACTACCTTTCCCATGTTTGTTCTCTTTCAAATCCTCTTTTTGTACACCCTCTTCACTAATAGTAATGACTTGATTATAAGGATTGTGATCTTTTTTAAACTTCTTAGACTTAGGTAAGTTTAGGAGAAGAGGGGAGTGTTTTCTCTTCTTCAGGGTTGCCTTCACAAGCTCAGTCTCAATACCACCTTTATCAAAAAAATTATGAGTCACAGGGGTTGAGGAGCTTGAAACATTAGCAACAGGGGAAGGGCTCATGGCATGAATTAACACCTTCCTAGCAACAACAATGAGAGGTAGACAAGGAATAGGTACCCTGATAGGGTTTTCACCCACAGGGGGTTCCTCATTGTCACCATCATTTTAGTTAGGATAGTCATTTCTAGCAACAAGCGGGTTACCATGAGGGTTTAGTGCAAGAGCATGCTTATATAGAGAAAGCATCAATCCTTGATGCCAGGGAGGGCTAGCACCTTTCTCTATATTTATTTGCAGAGAAGATAATAAGTAGAAAGGAAAATTAATTCTTTCACCATGCTTGATATGATTAAGCAAAGGGAAATGGTATGCATGTACAAACATGTATCTTCCTTTCAACATAAAATACCTCATGACAAATAAACTTACTAGGGCATAGGGAGGCAGAAGCTCTAACCTAGCATACCCATTTTGAAAACGTTTCAAATTCTCCCTATCATGCAGAAACTTGTCCACAAACATCTAGTAGTCGGCCCCACTCTTCTTTGCCACCTTTATACCTTGACTCTATAATCTAATAGCTTCCACTATAAACCTCGTCACCACTTAAAACTTGACAACCCTAATAGAAACATCTCCCTTCCTCCAAGAATTAGTGAGCTTGGCAGTTAGATTCTCATTGTAGCCCTTCATAGACTCAAAGAAAGGAACCATGCCCGCATTTTCAAATAATCTCCACAAGTCCATATTTTTCTTGAGCGCCTAGCAGTTTGGAGGCTCAGTGTGCTTCCTCGGCCCAACCATCTTAACACTCTTCAAAAAAAATGACTGCTATGAGTTATTCCTCATAACCACCCACCTCTTCAGCTCTCTACCCATGTTGTAGAAAACACTTTTACTCAAAGTAACAAAATATGCCCATAAAAAATGAGGAATTGAGAAGTTTTTTTTAGGGGAAGCCAACGACACAATTCTCGGAGCCACAATCTCATCATTTTTATTGCAAGTAATTAACATCTCATTAATAATCATACCTTTCAAATCTTCACAAATATGGGGAGGCCTAGCATTAGGAATATCGACACAATTAGATTTGACGTTCCTTCGCAACTTACAAATTTCCATGTGATCCTTGATCACCTTGGGAAGGAAATAATAATTAATTTTACCTCCTAATGAGATCATCAATCTCAGCCCTGTACCACAATTAACATCATTAATCTACATTGCTTTAAAAATACAAGGTCTCCCATGCTTCCCGCACAACTTCAACACATCATCTTTGTAAATTATAATCATATTCAAATTTTTCATTTAAAATAATATCCCTTAAAGACTTCGACAGGTTATTACTTATCCAATAGGTCCAACCCAAACACCTCAGTGCCTCATTGGCAGCACAATCAACAGACTTATTGCCTTCTTTGTAAACATGTTGCACCTTGCAGTTGGTAAAAAAACTCTTAAGGGCTAGACACCTGCCAATTATATTTTTTAGCTCCTAGGGGGGCATCGCCACTCCATTCAAAATATCCACTATTAACTTAGAATCTCCTTGCAGGATAACATTGTTAAATCCATAGTCCTTAAGAGTCTTTATTCCCCCTAAAACAACCATAGACTCAGCTTTGTTATTGGAACAAACAACCAAGTTAACACTGAATCTCACAATGCACTCCCCTTTGTGGTTCCTGAGAAAACCCCCTACCCCTGCTATTCCTGAGATGCCTTTGGAGCACATATCAAAGTTGAATTTAATCTAGTCTTTTTGAGGAGGGGTCCACATAGTAGACTTTCTAGTTAACATATTGGCCCAATTGAAGTTAGTAAGATCCTTACTTATGCCCCATATTTGCTTTATCCTAATCTCTTTGTAATTAGGCCAAAGTTTGGAGAAATTGTATCTTCCAACCTCCATATTTTCCTTAATCTATGTTTTTATTATCATGCTTACCTCATAGCTGCTTCTCTCCACTACCCTGAAGATCTTGTTATTCCTTTCCTTACATATTCCCCAGGTAATAAAGGGGGGAACTTGGTTCCATAGATTAACAATAACTTTATAGGAAAAGGGGCGATTTGACCAACTTTCTATAAAAACCTTCATTGAGTGAGGAAACACCCAATCAATGGACAAAAACAGTAGGAAGAAGGACCAAACCTCTCTGCAGAAGTGGAAATGAAAGAAGATGTGCATTATTGACTCTTCATCTTGCTTGCAAAGGAGCATCGGTTAACCAACTGGAATCCCCTTCTTATCAGGTTGTCAATGGTAAGAATTTTTCTATGTGAAGCATCCCACCAGAAACAGTTAATTTTAGGAACCAAGTTCTTTATCCACACCTTTTCCTAGAGGTGATCTCTGATGTCTAACACTGGCTTAGCCAATTCCTCATAGGCCTGTTTTACTGAGAAACAACCTGAAGAGCTGCCCTTGCAAACCCATTCATCTTCCCTTCCTTTATCAAACCACTTCATCTTCCCAATTAGATTGTGAAGCCTTAGAAAGGTTGGATCCCAATTGATTTGTCTCTAACCTCTTAAATTATCCCTTCTTAATAGCATACTGAGCTCCTTCCAACAAGGTTCTTCCATCTCCCAGTTGACATAATAAGAAACCTTTTTACCACATATCCTGGTTAGGCTTTGTTTGAGAGGGTTTAATCCATTAATTGAAGACAAAGTAGAAGTATCAATCCATGGGTCCTTCCAAAATTCAATATTTTTACCATTTCCAATTCTCTTTCTAACCCCCAATTTTGACACATTTTTTATTTTAACAAGGTGATTCCATAAAGCACAACCACTAGGCAGGTCAGCCATAGAAAGAAAATAGCTAGGGTTTTTGTTCTTCAAGTACTTGGCTTGGAAAATCTTCACCCAGTCTTTAGAAACTTCGAGGAGGTTCCATCCAACTTTAGCTGTTAGGGATTTATTAAGCAAGGTGATTCTTCTTATCCCCAAACTGCCTGCCCTTTTTGGAGTGCACACTTTTTCCCAACTAACCAAAGACATTTTTTTTTTCTTTAGTCCCAGACCGCATGAATCTTCTGTGAATATGTTCTATTTTTTCCCCTATGAAGGTAGGAATTTTGAGGAGTGATAAGTAGTAAATAGGAATATTTTGTGAGGCTTTCAATAGTTGGATCTTCCCAACCAAGCTAAGTAGCTTCCCCTTCCATCTAGCCAACTTGTTTTGTACTCTCTCAATCAGCTAATTCCAGTAATTATTTTCCAACTTCTTGGAAATAAAATGTAACCCAAGGTAGGTAGTTGATAGGGTAGCTTCCTGACATCCCAATATTTTAACCACTTTGTCCTTAACCAATTGGTTAGTATTAAAGAAGCATATCTTGCTTTTTTTGTAGTTGATAAACTGGCCAGAAACAACAACATAATCATTTAAAACCTGTTTCCAAAGCCCAGCTTCCCCCACTGAGGCTTCCCCAAACATGAGAGTATCATCTACAAATTGTTGGTGGGATTAAGGAAAAAGAGACAAGGCAGCTTTAAAACCTTTTAGAGCTTTAAATTCCACCAACTTTTCAATATTCCTTCCAAGAACCTCAACAACAATTATGAAAAGATAGGGTGAGAGGGGATCACCTTGCCTAATACCACAACCACAAGAGAAAAATCCTTGGGGGACACCATTAACCAGAATAGAGAACATGGGGGAGGTAACACAAGTAAAGATTAGCTTAATGAATCTTCCTTCTATCCCATACTTCCTAAGAACAACAAAGAGAAACAACCAAGAGACTCTATCATAGGCCTTAGATATATCAATTTTAAAGGCCATCCCAAGCTTTTTAGAGTGGTCCATTGAGTGGATAATTTCGTGAGTAGAGATGACAGCATCAAGGATGTTTCTTCCCTGGACAAAACCTTTCTGGTTTGGGGAAATCATTTTTCCAAGCACTAGTTTGAGCCTTAACACAAGAATTTTGGAGAAGATTTTATAAACCGTATTACAAAGGCTTAAAGGTCTATAATCCTTCATAGTAGAGGCATCATATTTTTTTGGAATAAGGGCTATAAAGGTCACATTTAGTTGGTTTAGCAACCTACCCAACCTGAAGAAATTCCTAGCAGCATTAAATAGGTCATTTTTGACAATATCCTAGTAGGTCTAGAAAAAAGCAGGAGGAAATCCATCTAGGCCAGGGGCTTTAAAAGAACCAAAGGAGAACACAACCTTTTTTACTTCTTCCATAAAGACAACATTAGTCATATTCTTTAAATCTAGATCAGAAATAACTTTAGCGATCACCTCAAGAAAGAAATCATGTCCCTGATTTACATTGCCTAGGGCCATGTGGTGAGAGGAGAAGAAGTTAATAGCTTCCCCAACAATTTTTTTTTCTGTGGAGACCATGGAGCCATCCTCTTTCACCAACAATCTGATCCTATTCCTAATTTTGTGTTTCAATGTAGATTGATGAAAGAATTTAGTATTTGTGTCCCCTTCAGTTAGCCATTGAACACAAGACTTTTGTTCCCAAAAGATTTCCTCCTTTTTGTTTATCTTAAACCATTGAGATCTGAGGTCTCTTTTCTTAGCACATGTCTCATCATCCACCTAACTGGCCTCCATGATATCCTGAACCTCCTTTAAGTTTTTTCCCAGGGTATTCTTTATCTCAAAGATATTACCAAAGGTCACCTTATTCCACCCTTTCACTCTTTGCTTGATTCTACTAAGTTTTTCCACCAGGAAATACATAGGGGTGCCACTTATAGGTTCCTCCCACCAACTTTTTACAAGAGCAACAAAGTCCAAGTGAAGGCTCCACATTATTTCAAATCTAAAAGGGAAAGGTCCCCTATTGTGATCAACATTTTTTTTCAACACTCTAGCATTATGATTAGAGCCAAACCTTGGGAGAGCAGAAAGAGAGAGGAATTGGGAGACATTCCAGTTGGCTGAGATCATAAACCTATCAAGCTTGACTTGGAGATCAATTTTTTTCCATTCCTCCTATTGGACCAAGTGTACTTAGAGCCTTGGAGAGGGATATCAATAAGGCCAACTGAGTTTAGGAATTTAGCCAACTCCATCATGTCATCCAAATAGTCATCCAACCCCCTTGACTTCTCTAAAGGAAGGAGAGGGGAATTGAAATCCCCTCCCAACATCCAATGATCATCTTTTCTTTTATTAATAGCATCATTTAATTGTTCCCAAAGTAGCACCCTATCCCTACTCAAGTTGGGAGCATAGATATTTATTAAGTTCCATTTCTCCTGGGAAGTCATATCTTCTAGGGAAACCATCAGAGTATTCCTACTAGCTAAGCATAGAGTTCCTTTTAGTTTAGAAGGATTCCAAAGAGTAGCTATACCTCTAGAATCCCCTTCAGCCTCACTAGTTAACAAAATAATTCACACCAGGCCAGATGCTCAAAATTTCCTTATCGAAAGTCTCCTTCTTCATCTTGGTTTCTTGGAGGAGAAGAACATCCACTTTATTGTCATAGATACATGTTTTAACCAAAAATTGTTTATACGAGCTATTAAGGCTCCTTATATTCCAGGAAAAGTACTTCATAGAGAAAAATAGGGTACAACACCACCCAATCCCTAGAGAAACAACTAGGGCTACTTCTTTTTGGACTTTGATCCTGCGATTGAATCCAAGGTTCTTTGTTTCCCAACAACCACATCCCTAACAGTGTCTTTAGTTCTGGAATCCTTTTGGGAAGGTCTTCCCACCTTATTCCCCCCCCAACATTTGACTTCTTTTTCTTTTTAGATTTAATTGGGGCTTGAGACCAGTCATCCTCGTCATCTTTATCATTGGGCTGAGTAGGAAATCCCAACAAGACTAGAGAGTCATTCAAGTTTCTTGCCTCCTTTTGGGGAACAAAAGACATTTCTTCCAAGGATAGGTTAGTGTCAGAATGCACTAGCTCTCCTTCTTCAAAGTCAACTCCCACTCTAGAGTCCTAAACCTTCTCTAGGGCCAACTGCAAATTATCCTCCATAAGGGAGACCTTAGGTTCGTCCCCTATATTCACACTCACTTCTTCCCCTATATCCAGCACCATAATTTTTAGAAAAGCAGGGGTTGGGAAACTAGAAACAAGGTCAGAAACCTTGAGGTTCAAGCTACTTGAGTCATTAGAAATAGCAAGAGTTTTAGCCGAAACAACCTCCCGACCAAGGACAAGGTCTACCTTTTGTTGAGGGACAAAAACCATAGGGACAACAAAAATTATAGAAGGTTGAGCAATAAAAGCAAGTTCAATAGCAGAGGGTCCCTCGATGGGTTTTTTCTCCTTTGCAAGGTACCCTTGATAGGTTTTTTCTCACAGGAGTCAATGAGGTGAGTAAACTTCTTGCACAACTAGCAGAAGAGACAGGCATTTTCATATTCTAGAGGTTGGGTCCAATTACCAAATTTTGACTTAAGGAGGATAGAAGATGGTAAAACTAAGTTCACAGCCACATTTACACAAATACGAGCATAAACTAGTCTAGATCTCTCCCAAGTGATCTTATCAATAGACAAAAGACTACCAAAGGAGTTGGCTATACCTTTCAAAATACCCATCTCCCAGAACTCAAGAGGTAGGCCAGGAAAGCAAACCCAAGTTGGAGTTGAGGCACCCAGGTCAGCCGAAGGATCAGAAATCGGTTTCTATTTGCAGAGGGAGAGAAAGTTTTTAAACCCAAAGTCAAAGTCCCAAGGACCTCCAATTAAAACCTTAAGCATATCTTCATAAACCACAAAGGAGAAAAGGAAGATACCTCTTGGCATGGCTTTTATAATGATGTTGCCTTTGAGATTCCAAGTGGAAGTAGCCCATTGACGAACCAAATCAATATTCATCCTACAAGCCAAAAACTTACCAACCAACGCCAGTTTGAGATTGTCCATTTCCTTCAGCATCATAACTTCAGGGACATCTACTTCCTAGCCATTCACAGAGTAGGAAGCAGACTCCAACAATCTTTTATCCAATGCTAGCAAGTCAGAACCCACTAGTTTATCCACATAGGAAATCAATTCTTCCACAGAGAAGAAAGAGTCAAGCCCAAAAGATGGAGATATGGGTGACTTTCCAAAAATACCCTCAGTCTTTTCCCTAGGGGAAAGGATGGAAGTACAAGGAGGAGATGCCATATGGGGAACCTCAAGGCTGGCCTTTTCCATTGTAGGCACAACGCCAGATAAGGAGAAAACATACTTGGAATGGGGAACCTTCTTGACCCCCCAACCAACTGTCACATGAAACAGTCAAATCAAGGCAAGGGCTGAAAATTCAAAAAAATAGCTAGAGCGAGAAAGTTGCAAAGAAGAGTTGACATTGATACCAATGTTACCTTCTACATGATCGATAACAGGCTCAAAGCATGTTATCAAAAGTTGTGGAGTTAGGATTTACACCTACCAATCACATTTGCTTTGCCTTTTCAATAAACCCATTTAGTGCATATCCTTCAATCACTCCAATCTATGAGATCACATCTATTTGAGACATTTTGTCAAACAATTCACATGCCTTGTGTATACTTCCATATTTTACATACATGTCTACCAATCCACTTGCAACAATATGGGACAACAATATGGTTTTGATTATGCTTTTATAGAACTCGATCTCTTTCTTTAAATCTCCCATTTTGGCATATGTAGGGAACAAAGGTTGTGGAATTTGGCTTCATGCCTTCCAATTGCATTTGCTTAAAATTTTTGTCAACATTTTCAATTTATGCCTAATATAAGATTAATACCATTCATGTTTTGAACTTAACATCTTTTATTTTCAACAATAAACAAAAATAATCTAATAGATTGGTTTCTTCATGAGAACAAACGACAAACACAATCAGTGGATCCAAATGATATAATGTATAAAGAAGTACTAAAGGAAAGCCCATTTTTGAGTAAGCCTAAAGTTCCAGGTCTAAATGAATGCGATAGAAAATTTATAAATAACATATTAAACATAAAATAACTATACACCAATAAGATATGTATTGTTTCTCTCTAACAGCTATAAAAATTATAAATCAACAAGGATCCAGTATCATTTTAGGATGCCTTTTGTTTTCCTTAGTCCTATTCATTAACTTGAATGTGTCTTATGAAGGTGCTAAAGAAGTAGTGAAGCTAGATGAAGTTTGAATCACCAACAACTTAAATAACCATCTTATCAATATAAATAATGATAAATTTGAGAGGGGCATAGAAGAGCACTAATGTAGAACTTCGTACAAAAATGTGCCATAGATACAATTTTCCTCACAAATTATGCATTATGTTAGTGCTAAAATAATTCAATAAAGAGAAGTTTAAATGTATCCATCCATCATCATTGAATTCCCAAGGGTAGAAACTCATCCTTCAACTTATCAACTTTAACAAAAGAGGATTACTTGAGTTCATTGTAATATAGTTAATATGCTAACTAATCTAAAGAAAAGTATGTACTATGCTTTCTACACTCATCTCAAACTAAAGAACACCAACATAGGACCTCTTCCAAAAATGTGCTTCATATACAATTTTCCTTGCAAGTTCCTATATTTTGATGCATCTCTTTACCATCATTCACCTTACAAGAGGTCAAACCTTCATCCTAAAATCTTGATTCAATTGTGAGAATGAACTTATGACAAGCCTTTAAAAATATTAAACTGTGTTAATGCTCCTTTGATTCTCAAGGTTGGATTTGACTAATGCTCAACTGAAATTCCATATTGACATTTCACAAAACAATATTCTCTTTTGTGACCACTAGTGTTTAAGCATTTGTACAAAGGTAATAATTTGGTCAAACACACTTAGGTGTATTATGTTGTATTGCGAGGGTTAGCAGGTAGTCACCTATAACATAGAGGTGACCGATGCCAAGTGCTACCCATATTGTGAAGGGTTTAGTTGATAATATCACCAAGGTCATGAGATGGTATATGTCCTATACTGCTCCTTGGGTGGACATACTTGTCGTTAGTGGCCTAGAGGTGATTGAAGTTGAAATCCATTAACTTGGAAATGTTCACTGTTGCAGAAATCTCTCTTGTGCCCATATGACCATTTAGGATTGAGGATGGACCACAATATAGTATGGGATTCACCATAGTTATCTTCCCAATTGTCTGATGGCATGATTGATCCTATAGGGATGAGGATGGACCCATGGTGTAGTATGAGATGCATCAAAGTCCTCATCCCAATCATTCCATTGGAAAACCTAAACTTCACCCCTCACTTAAGCCCCTAACCTTGACACTATCGGTATGAGATTGTTCTTAGAATAACTTGCTAGATCCACTTGATTAGGGTGGAGGGACCAGTGGTCCACATGGTTGGATTTGTTGTACCCTCAAGTTGAAGAACTAAGAACCCATGCACCCACTTGCTATGCATGACCAATCAAACTCTAATTCTTCATTAGATACTCTTTAAATTATGAACTTTGTACTTTGATTCATGCTTATACTTTGTGGTATCAATTGAATAAATTCACATTTAATTTATATATTATGTTGTGGATTAAAATGGTTCTTAGCGAAAAAAAATGGTTTGCTCCTTTTAACTGGTTTTTACAATTCCTAGACCCTAATCTACTTAGAATGGGACTTTATTAGCCGATAGGCTATATATAGCATGAGGTTTGGCCTGAAACAAGTCTCACACTGTCATGGTTTTCCAGCAAGTTTTCCTGGTTTCCTGTTTACCGGTGAACCCACTTGCCATTCACCACTTGCCAAATGGTTTCAGATAATTAATGCATAGACGATTGCCAAATGGTTTCAGATAATTAATGCATAGACAAGTTTGTTGAGCGGTCGTCCTTTTTTTTTCTTCAAGTGTGCCGTCGGAATGTTTTTGAAGCCAGCCATGCACCTTCTAGATTTGACGGTGATGAAGTCACACCTTCGAGTGGCTTCCCTTCTTCTGCATTTACTCAGTTGGTAAATATCTGACTGAGTTGTTCAATTTTTGGAAGCATTTACTCCTGGTAAATATCTTAATTGCCATCCACCACTGATTTTTGCTATAAATTGAAGCATAATCTGTACATAGACTACCACTTCTACATAGACTACCACTGGAAGCATAATTTGCTAGAAACATGCTTCTACAGAAAGCAGTCAATTTACTCAAACAAACCTTAGAAGACTATGCAGCAGCCACCAAGAAAAGGCTGCCACTAGGAAAAGGCTTCTTCCACATAGTTCATGGTACTTTCACTTAATTCCATCAGCTCTTATGCTCTCTATCTCTTGATTCCATTCGTTCTTCTACTCTTCAATAAACCTGTGTCTATTTATATGTAAATTGTCAACCTCTTTTTACAGCATGCTTTGCTTCCATGACAAGAATAAATTCAGCTTCCTGATTATAAGCTGATTAGTTATTTAAAATACTAATCCTAAAGTTTACAGCCATGCACAGAACATCTTAAATCATTTAGGGAAGTGAACTGTTTGAAATAATACCTGCACCAATTCAACTTGGCTCATTTTCTGCTCAAGTCGAGCCTTCTGAATAGCCTGTCGAACCTCAGGCGAAATATTCTGTAGTGCAGCCGGTTTGGTCTTTCTCTAACCTAGCCTATCTTCTCTCTTCAGCTTTTCTCTAGGCTTTTTCTCATTGAGTTTTCCACACCAGTCTTCCTGCAGCTGCTTCTTCACTCTATTCATAATTAACACAACAAAAATACAATATTTTGTCATGGACAGAAATTTCTAATACCAATCATTTTCAGCGATAGTAAACTGAATAGCATTTGCACAAGAAAATCTAAATTTGGTATTATGGTTTTAGAACATATAAGGAAAGGATTACATTGAATGCACAACTAGAATTACTGAGGTGCATATTAAGCACTTAAATTCAGTTAGTCAAGCTTTGTTTATATAGGATGGGCAGACTGGGAAATAATATATGCATATTACCTCATGCACTCTTGTAAATACTAGCTACAGTTGCGAGCCATTTTGGCTTGAATGTCTGGGATTTACTTTTGACCAAAAGTGAACCAGTTGATAAATTCATACAAGCAAACTAATTACAAATTCTATAACAAACCCACAAAAAAAAGAATTAGAAAACCATCTCTACGAGATTTCATAATTTAGGGAAAAATGAGCAGTAAGAGATGTGAGTCTTACAACCACCATAGGTCTTGATTGTTTCCTCTGGATTTTTTGCAGTCCTCTTTGGAAACATTGGTAGCAATTACATAAATGTGGGGAGCACTAATGGAGGTGGAATTATCAACAACAACCTTAAGTTGGTTTCTCTTCTGGCAACTAGCACTAAATTTGCTCCTTTCTTGGCATATTGATAAGCCATTTGCTGCCATCAAACAAAGCATACACTCAATACATCTCAGATTTTACAAAACAATTGAACATTGCACATTGGGCTTTCTTCAAAACACATACCTCTCTAGTTCTAGAAGATGAACTGGTGATTGAACCACTTTGCCCTGCATATTCTCAGAAAATATGAAATGGTAAAGCCACCTACACATCTTCATCAATGCCAATGCCAAGAAGAACATTTCCAGCTGAGGAAATGCTAAATTCTGAAACATCTGTATCAAATCCATCTTTCCAATCAATTTCAAAAATTGCACAGAATAGTTTGGACTCTGAGTGCTACCCCTCTGTTTTGAGCACTGTCTCCTTATACGCAAATGGGATATACATTTGGAAGACGTGTGTAAGTGTACATTGACAGATAGTCCATGGAGCATCATCTCCTTACTGTTTCCATGGGGAGCTTTGTGAGTGCCACGTTAATTGTAAAAAATATTGCAGTGCCATGTGGTTTATAAGGAAACAAGGTAGTGCCATGTGGTTTATAAGGAAGCAAGGTATTATGCATAAGTATTTAGGCCTAAATTAGAATGCTAGAATTAATGAATATATCATGAATGACAGAAACCTGCCTTGAGATCTGTAGTAAGCCTATTAGCGAGAGCCAAGAGTAAAGTCGTCTTCCCCGAGCCCGGCGGTCCAAGGAGCAAAGTCATTCTGCATTATACAACATCATTATTTCTAAGAAAGTGCGAGCAACTAATAAAATCATTTCTTATTCAAAGGTCACAACTCACAACTAAAGGCATTATTCTGCCATTATGTACAAATCTTAAAAGGAAATTGTGTTGTACCTGCCAGGTTTAATAATGCCGCTAATATTATCCGGGATCTCAAATTGCCTTTTCCTATTACCCAGAGCAGTAAGGCTCCCTAAAATCATCTGAAGAAAGACAATGTGGCGTCAAAGAAGAAGCATTGTATTTTGCATCTTCTTCACATAATGGTGGGGGAATTCTGCCCTTGGAATGCCTGCGTTGCACATATGATACCTCACTTGCATGGCCATACCCACTATGACTAACAGCCTTCAGCAGCAACTCATCAATGTCATCTTCACTCTTGCCTTTCTTCCTACCGATTGTGTTAGCTGTGACCATATTAACATGTCAGAAATTAATAAACAAAAGGATTCTAAAGATGGTGAAAATGATTGAAATGCTTTTAGAATCGGCTAAGAGAGTTTTGTTTGTATCACATTTTCCTAATCTCTGAGAAAAATTTGGAGATTATTTTTAAATAACAAATAATTAACACTCAAATGCAATTTTTCTACGGTAAAAATATAACTATTTGTTGAATAACTAATGCGAGAGATGTGCCATTTGGCATGCCCCCACTGCTATGTGCAGTTTCTATCTATCTTTTTAGTCAGTTTTAGTTAGCTGTTTTCCTCACTGTTATGTTTTCAATCTTTTGTCAGTTTTAGTTAGTTTTTTAGAATCCTTCTAACAATCTTTATTGCATGATAATGTATGTAAGAAAAAATCTATTGTTAGTTTGTTTCTGTTTTTTTTCATAAAGTTTTCTATGCTGTAAACCTATTTATTTTGATGAAATATCTTATATGTAATTGTTATTGATAATTGGTAATTTTTTATTAAATTTCAATTATGATTAATTTTGTAAATTTTTATCTTGTTTACCATGGATCATCTTGCTTGCACATAACAAATACAAGTGGTCAAGACAACAACTATGAGCATTTGTAGATAGATATGTGTTGTATTTTGAATTTTCAACAGGTATAGCACAATACTTCAAAAATCTGACTAGTACTCTTAAATTACGTGATAATAACATGTGCTTATTTTTGCAGAAGAGAAAAATTAAATTGTAGTAGTGGATATGTTGAATTAGATCAACTAATGGAATAAAATTAATTTTGTTGCAGTTTATAAAGGAATGCTTCTTCACTAAGTTCATCTTCATTGAAGCCTTCATTCATATTCACATCTTACTTAGCACCTAGATTATTATTTTTGTCATCTCTTCAACAAATGCAATAAAAAACTTTAAAATGACAATTCCTTAAAGTTGGTTTATGTACCACAATAACCTACTTAGGTATATCAACATTAACTTGTTGATGTTATCCCATTTCGATGTATTTCTCTCTATGTTAGTATGTATTTCAAAGATTTATAATCCAAAATTGTTTTCCTTTGTAATATACTGCATTTCCAATTAATTAATTATTCACCATTGAATTTAAGGATACAATTTGAATTTTTATCAAGTATGTTTTTAATATAAATTGGGAAAAATTGTAATAATTTATTTACAATTTGAATTTTAATATTTAACCTTTTTTATTGTTGGTTTAATATTACTATATAGAGAAAACTTCATTCTTTTTGTTTGTGTTGATCATGAATGCTCTTCGATAGTCAAATGTAGATTGTCTTTGTTATAATTAATTGTAACTAGAATGTCTAAATGTTTTATTATTTTTTATTTAAAATTGAAGGATATGATAATATGAGTTATTTGTATTTAATGTTTTATATGTATTTATTAATGAGAAAAGCATTACTATGGATTATTATTTATTTAGTGTAGATGGTTCTAACAAATTTAATATGTATTATAAGATTTAGTTCTATTGAAATAGATTGGTTGAATTTAATGTACATAAAAATAATTCATTTTTTGTTTCTTCTATGATACTTTAATTAAAAGATGAAGTAATATAAATAATTACAATCATACTAATAAATATCACAAAAAAAATTAACTATATTTCTATAAATGAATTCGCACTCCACATAACTAGTTAATAGATTTATAGTTTTAGTTAGAAATATATATTTTTTGTTTTATACAAAATTAACTATATTACTGCACGAGGAGTTGAGAAGAAAAGACATAGGCGTGAAGTCAAAAACTCTTATTTCCTTGTATGTTTGTAAGAAAATCCACCCAAAGAAAGAGAACCTAGCCACCATTGATGATGAAAGTTCTTCAAAGAAGAAGAAATTAAAATGTACACTATTGCAAGAAAACTAATAGTTTAATTATCCTTGTTAGAGAAAGCAAGAGAGAAGAGGAAAATGAAAGAGAGAGAGATGGTGAGACAATTTTAATTATAATTTTGAAGGTAAATTTGTTATTTAAATTAAATATATGTATTTATTATTATAAAATTGCAAATTTCCTTAATTGGATTTCATCAATAATGTTTATTATACGAAAGTTGTTAAAATTGTAACTGTTTATTATAGAAGTGCAATTTAAATTGTAAAATATTGTGTTTTAGATTTAATGAAATAAAATAGGTGCTAGTATATTTTTTTGGTGATATTTATTAGTATTGGCCAATTAAATTTATCAACAATCAATTGATATTGAACAATTACAATTAAGTTACTTTTTTTATTATTTAATGTGGTATTCTTTAGTATGGAAAAGTTATAGTTAATGATTTATTTACAATATAATATCCATTAGTATCAAATAGTTATCAATTGGATATTTAGTTGTTTGTATAGTTATTGCTTGATATTAAATATAATTGTCTTTTTAAAAATAATATTAGCAATAATTATTATTCATAAGTAAAATTGTAAAAACTGATAAATTACCACTTAAAAAACACATATATTATTGGAGCATAGGGTTAAACACTAACACAAAACATATATTATTGCAGCATAGGTTGTAAGATACAACTCAACATCGTCAATTAAACAGCAATGGATATTATTGACATCTCTAGTAGTTCCAGTGGGCCAATGTTGTTAGCCAATTCGACACCATCAATCAATGGAAATCAAAACTCTACAAGTCAGATACAAGATTTTGCAAATGACATTACAGTTAGTTGCCTGGACTTGCTACAACAAGTGAAGGCCACTATTCAAAACATGCAAAGTGTCCAAGATTTGGACATTCAATCAATGGAAGTAACAGTACATGAGTTCCATTCAACTTGTGAGAAGTTGAGTTCATTTGTACTTTCCTTCATGAAATGAAAGCAGATGAGTTCTATGGACAAGGTGGTTCTATCTACATTAAAGAAGCGTTCCAAAATTACTTGAACCATCCCTAAGATACATTATCACTATAAATGTGGATATAGTAGTTGATATAACGATATAACTTTAGCTTTTACCAACTTATGGATAGTTGGATATTTTGTAACTCCCTTAAGCAAATGTAAGCTTCAATATACTATGAACAAGGCACTTCTCCTCACAATAAAAAGATCCAATATATCACCTACTACAATACCATGTAACACATTTTTTGCTTCGAAAATATGTATACATTGTTCTCTTGCTATCATTTTGCATCTTGGTTCTTGACTTTTGCTTTTGTTTTGTATAGCTTTACTTGACCCATATGTCGAAATTCCAAAAAACAAATGCCATGTTCAATTGCATATAATTAAGAATAGTAGTTTGCATATAATGTGTTGCAAACCTTTCCTCATTTGACTTCAACTACGCATAGTCTAACCATTGTGTTCACTCCAACAAATATATATCGCCAACAAATGCTATATCTCTCCTTCAATAATTGTCTCATTTTTTCACCTACATTCCTTAAAATTTGATCACTTAGTAGAACAATAATATTGTACTCACTTCCATTCTTTTAACATATTTCACATTTCTAGTATACTATATTAACATACATGATAGATGTATCCTCAATCATAACACAATCCACATAAAATTAGTGCTCTCCAATAATAGGATAAAACATTTATGAACCAAGTAACTCTCTTTAATCTTATTGTATTCTCATTTGTTGTTTATCCCTTGCTATTAATGCACTACTTTTATACTCATTTGTTAGAAAGCATGTTTCCTCTTATTCCTTTAGCATAGAATGCAGATCTAAACATTTAGAGTGCATCCAATTTAGTTAGATTACTTAATAGCGTGAACTAAATTTTTTACTCACTACACTCTCCCTTTTTGTTTTCCTTACAAGTGCAGCAAGCTAACTTCTAAAGGCCACTATTTTGACATACATACCTATTCAAAATCACATTTACAGGTATTATTCTAAATTTACTTTAACTCTATGTAACTTCTATACACACTTTTATTTAAACTACTACTTGTATGGTCACATTCAAGAACATTGTTGCTTTCTGAAATATTATCGAATTAGTTAAGTATATTTTGTTGGGTATACAACATATTAATTTCACACTTCACAAAGTATGCTTTTTATACATCATTGAAAGTAAGTAATAGCTGCCAACTACAATTTACTTTTGCAAGGACTAGTTCGCTCTCTTGCCACAATGTTTTCTTTGACTGTGAATGCAATTAAGATGATCCATGATGGAAACGTAGACCTACAACCCCATCTACAAGCAATAGATATTTCAATGTTTGGACATGGGCCTGAACCAACCAATCGCTATATACTACAACTCTCTAATGGGGTGCATAATCAGAAGGCTACACTTCCAAAACAGTACAACCACCACATAGATTCTGAAG
This sequence comes from Sequoia sempervirens, assembly GCA_007258455.2. NCBI lineage: Eukaryota > Viridiplantae > Streptophyta > Pinopsida > Cupressales > Cupressaceae > Sequoia > Sequoia sempervirens. Next base: position 33,756 of record VDFB02361461.1, on the reverse strand, counting down.
AACTACAAAAGGGCTCTATAGTTAAACTCATTAAATATAGCTGCCCTGTTCTTTGCAATTCAAGGTGAGCCATCATATTTTAGTAATTTGCTACAATATGCAAAATCAAAACTTTTAGATTATCTTTCATGAACTCCATTATTTTACATATCATCCTATTGATAATACTTCTTTATTTTACACTCATAGGTGGATCATCATATCGGAATTAGAAATCATATGTGGGCCGCAAGATATCATTGGCGAGCCCACCAACCTCTTTGAACAGCAAACCCAACAAGTACAAGCCACGCCTATAAGCCTTGATAACAATGTTATAGTACCGCAACCACCTCTCCTGACAAAATATTCCTTGACTAAGGATGCAATCAAGCTGATGAATAATGGTAACCTAAACTTGCAACCCCATCTACAAGCATTAGAAATTGCACCGTTTGGCCATTCACTCAAACTGGTTGATCGATATAGAGTGGATCTCTCCGATGGGGTACATAAGTAGAAGGCAACACTTCCAACAAAGTACAACCAATGCATAGCTTCTAAAGAACTCCAGAAAGGATCTATACTCAAATTGATAGGATACAGTTGCCCTATTCTTTGCAATTCAAGGTGAGCCACGCTATTTGCATGCATATCTACAAAATTCACAACTACCAATTTGTAGCCTAGCATTTTTATCAGCTCTACCACATTTAATTGTACTCAAAATACTGACTCGTTTAATCTTTATAGGTGGATAGTCATCTCCAAATTAGAAATCACATGTTTGCAACATGACATCATTGGTCAACCTGCCTACCTGTTTGAAGAGCAAGTCCAGAAAGTAACTTCTACAAACTCAACTACTCCATCTACAAGCATGAGTAACATTCCTATGGTGACAAAGCCACCTACTCAAAGGGCACTGTTTGGGTTAGCCTCTTCCCTACAAAAGAAAGACTCCCCATCCAATATTACGCCCATAAGAAATTTGAATCCATTTCAGACAAGGTGGCTTATAAAGGGTCGTGTTACCATGAAAAAACATATGCACCACTTCAACACACAGAAGGGACAAGGGCAGGTCTTCTCTTTTGATATTGTTGATTGTGAGTGCACTGAAATACGAATAACATGCTTTAATGAAGTTGCAAACCTTCATTACATGAATGTACATTTTGGAGAAGTATATACAATATCTGGTGGGACTATTAAGTCAGCTAATAGGTTGTACAACAAACTGAATAGCCAGCTTGAAATTCTTTTAGTCGAGGAATCCAAAATTTCTCACTTAGAAGATGACCTTGCAATTCCCAAACATAAGTTCTCCTTCACACCCTTTAAGGACATTTTAGAATTGAACAATAATATCCTTGTTGATGTTATTGGAATAGTCATATGTGTGGACCCAAGCTCAACCATAAGGAGGAGGGATGGGACTGAAGTTCTTCGAAGGAGCATCAAATTGATAGATACCTCTTCATCTACCATTAATATTACTTTATGGGGTCCAACAACTGAAAAGGAAGGCAAGCAACTGCAGGAGAGCTATCACTTAAAACATGTGTCTGTACTTGCAATAAAAAATGGCCGTGTCACTGAGTATAATGGCAAGGTCATAAGCACGTTGGCAAGCACCCACCTATTTGTAAACCCAAGAATAGAGGAGGCTGAACAACTCAAATCATGGTTTGAACAGAATGGGGCTAATGTCACTCCATTGAATACACAACCATTGGATGCACCTCTCGTGCTTATGAGGAAATCAATTGCTGATATTGAAGAGCAAACTACCAGTGTGAAAAAAACTTTCCAATGCACTCTAAAAGCATCAGTGCAATACATAAAAACAAATTCATTATGCTATCCATCTTGCCCCCTTGACTTAGATGGAAGACAATGTAAAAAGAAAGTTGTCCAGAATGATGATCAGACATGGTATTGTTCCAAGTGCAAAGCTACTACTCCTAAATGTACCTATAGATACATACTCCAGCTAAAGGTTGCAGATCATACAGGAATATTATGGGCTATTGCTTTTGAAGAACCAGCTACCAAACTCCTTGGAATGTCTGCAGATAATTTATACATGCTACAATTCAATTCTGGAACAGAAATTGAAGCTGAAACCATAGTGAAAGGAGTGTTATTCAAGCAATTTATCTTCACAATCACAAATTCCTATGATTCAAGTGTTGCTCAAGGACGGGTCAAATCAACAATCACAAAGGTCGACAAGCTAGATTTTGTTGCAGAGAATTTGCTCATGTTGAGTGAAATCGCTACTATGTCTCATATTGCTAGTGTTTAGATGTACCTCAAGCACTCATATAATGTATATGAAATTTTGTAACACCTTATATAGTATACTTTCTAGAATTTTCATTCCATACATGGAATTTCAAAATCACATGTATATTGAATATATTGATGTTATAAAAAATATGAAAATACTGTGATATGTTTCTTCTACCAAATTACTCATGTATATAGCATACCAATTGTATCTCAACAACTTTTCACAAAATATAGTGATCGAAGAACTCATCAAAATTAATGTTTACCTTCTTCAATTTTGTATGTATTTGTAATTGTTCATTTGATAATTATAGTTCATATTTCCTTTACAGATGGCGACCTCTACCCCTAAAAGCATACAATCCAGTAAAAGAAGTCATAACTACTACATGCAACATAAAGAAGAAATCAATGTTCGCCGTCATTTCGAACGCATAGGAAAACAAGCAATAGAAGCCAATACACCACCTTCCTTTCAATCAAACCAACACAACATTGACCCATACGAATGTGTATCCCAAAATGAACACACTTTCAACATAGGTTTGTCAGCATGCACACATGAAACAATCCACACACGGCAAAATCAATCCACAAGCTTACCGCATTCAGAACAAAACTTTATAGACGCTTCAAAAAGATTTCGTTCAAAACTAGATAAACTATCCAACTTACCAACTTGCACAATTTGCCATGAATGCTACCCAGAATCCGTACCAACACAACACAAACCGGTCCAATTTGTTTTAGATGCTTCCATGAGATAGGTAGACATCGTTTCTCAGCAACTAATTTAATGGACCCAGGAGTACAGCCGTACGAGCTACGAACACTAACACAAGTCGAAGAAATGTTAATAGCACGAGTCAATCCAATAATACAAGTAACACATGCTTGTGGAGGCCAATACAAATATAGTGGCCACACAATTTGTTTCCCACAGGACATCAACACCATAGCAAAATACTTGCCACATAAAATAGAAAACTTGGATGTGTTGGTGGTTCGAAGAACCAATACAAGAGGTGACCATTATGACTGCTATGTAAGTAGGCATCGTGTGTGGGCTGCACTAAAATATAAAATCACAAATGACCCATATTACAAAGATGTTGAGGTGGATTTTGCATCCCTTCAGGAGCTCCCTGATACAAATACAGACATTTCCACTATGCTTCATAACATTAATGCTGATGATCACAATATTGTTGCTCCAATTAGTGCTTCCAAATTTAACGCAGACTCACCTGACACTGAATTCACTTGCTCCTCATCCTTCATGGCTAGGCTACCAAATAAACGTCGTGAACTAGAAATCATAAAAGAAACATTGCAAGTTAGAGATCACAATCACACCATTATAGATTGGCCAACACTTGAGTCATCACCAGTTAATGAATACAATACTGAAGGACTTCTAGACATGGCTTTTCCTTCTTTGTTTCCCAATGGCAATGCATTACATTTACAACCTCGCTATAGACAAATTGAAATGCATGAATATGTGTTGCACCTAATGAGGTTCCATGATAATAGATTTGGAAGGCACCCAAGGTTTAGATATTTTGTCTTGAATCTATTGATGCGTCACCGAAGCCAAGGTGTTGCCTCCATTTTTGTCAAGAAAAATGCTGAGGACTGCATACCAACTACCATAGACAACCTTCACCTCCATTTACAAACATTTCCTGACACTAAACTAGCCGAACAACTGATGCATTACGGATCATCCCTTAGAGGGACACGAGCATATTGGAATAAGTCTCGTGGTGAATTGTCAAACATGATCAACCAAATAGGCTCCCCAACACTATTCTTCACCTTAAGTGCTACAGACACCAAATGGCCTGATTTACATCAACTATTTACAAAGGGGGCAACCCAAACATCACTAAACAATAAAGATTGCATAGATAACATTGTTATGAACCCACATACCATATCCTTATACTTGCATCAAAGATTCATAGTGTTTCGTGAAGAAGTCTTAGAGAAACTATATTGCGCAACAAACTATTGGTATAGATATGAGTGGAAACATCGAGGGTCTGCACATGTACATGGGCTTCCTTTGGATTGAGGGTGCACCAAACATGGACACTCTTAACTGGAGCAATCATACAGATGTAGACATAGCAAAATCATTCTTTGATAGATATGTCAGTGCTTGGAATCCTCGAAATATGGGAGATAGAAGCAACACATTCCATCGATCTTCGCAAGACGATCCATGCTTACTAACAACACCCAAAATATTTGATACAAACACACTTACTGACTATGAAGAGTTACTTAACTGTGTCCAAAGACATACCAAGTGTTTTGAATCAACCTGCCTTCGCAAGAAAGGGAACAACATGGAGTGTCGCTATAGTGCACCCTGGCCTGAATGTACCAACTCTTCATTGTGTAGTGACGAAGCTGGGAAAAAAACCTATTTCCCTGCACATAATGATGATAGATTGAATATACATAGTCCAGCAATGCTTTCCATATGGAGAGCCAATATGGATTGTCAGCCCGTGCTTTCAAAAACACTAGTTCTAAAGTACATTGCAAAATATGCCGCGAAGGCAGAAAGAAAATCTGAGAGCTGCCTTGATATGTTGACAGTATAAGTCAAAAGCAAGCACCCCAAGACAAGGCACTTGCAGCATACCAAAAATTCATGTCCGAAATTATTACTGATCGTGATATAGGTGCACAAGAAACGTGCCATATGTTACAAAAGTTGCCCCTTGTTGTTTGTAATCGTGATTTTATGGTGCTTAATGTTGGTAGAAAAGTTTTCAACCGAATCCAAACAAACCGAAACGAAAATGCATTGGAGCTGACCTACATCCATAAATATACACAATGTCCTCTTGAAATGGATAAAGTAACACTACTTGAATCTACACGAACATTCTCATTCTCATCAAGTCGCAAAGAGTACAAGTGGAAAGAAAGGAAACATAAGGCAATTATCAGTGTCTTCCCTTGATTTACTGCTATTCCAAAGGAGGATTCAGAACATTTCGAAACATTTTGTTGGAGTGAACTACTTCTTTACAAGCACTTTCACAACATTGAAGCAGACATTGGTATCGAGAAAGAGAAAATTGTTGCAAATTGGAAGGAGATGAATTTACGCAAATACTGTGTGTGGCATGTTGACCGTATAGTTGATGAACAAGTAAGTCAAGAAGAGGAAGAGGAGCCAGAAGATCAAAACAATATAGGCAATACAATTCAATTGAATGAATGGGAGTTCTTATCGCAATTGGGTCTTGGTACTAGCGGAAATTTTAATTCCCTCGATATGCTTGGAAGACGTGACTTTGACACTTGCCACAACTGGAATGCCTGTACAATACCTCAACCGTTACATGAAACTGCAGAGCATTTCATATGCACAAACAAGGTGGACCAACATGATAGCCCAACATCCTTTGAGTTTAGCAACCTCCCATATCCACTCTCTCCCAAACAACAACTCGCTTTGACACTTGTTATGGACCACTACAATTCTTATGAAATAGAAAAACCATTGTACATGATCATACAAGGCACAGCAGGAACAGGAAAATCCTATCTTATTCATTGCATTAAACACTCCCTTTCCAATTTAGTGCCACAACAACATAGCCCTCTCCTTGTTGTTGCTCCTACAGGAATCGCAACATTCAACATACATGCTTCAACTATGCATTCTGCCTTGAAGATTCCAATCAAAGAAATGCATCCATTGAAGGGTCAGTCGCTTGCAATGTTCCAACATAGCATGAGACATATAAAATACCTCCTAGTTGATGAGCTAAGCTTTCTAGGCCCAAAATTATTCTTAAAAATCAATACTAGGCTACGCGAGGCTTTCCCCCACCAACAACACTTATGCTTTGGTGGAAGATCTATCATTCTTGTAGGTGACTTTGCACAGCTCCCTCCATTAATGGACAAACCTATATATGTCGCCCACACAGATGCGAAAGCCCTTTGGGAACAATTCACTATTGTTATCACACTAGAAAAAATATTTCGACAACATGGAGACACACAAGCTCAAATTGACTTTCGAAGAACTCTACAAAACATCTGTAATGCAGAACCGACTGAACAAGATTGGGAGCTACTAATGCGTCACACAAACAAAGAGTTATCACACAAAAAAAACAAGTCTTTTGACCTAGCAATGCACCTATTCCTGACCAATGACTTGGTTGGAACACACAACAAAAGAATGATACAGCTATTAAATCTTCCTATTGCACTTAGTATTGCAATAAAAACAACCCTACCATCAAAGATCGACAATGATGTTGACAAGCTTCCCCATGAACTACTACTCTGTAAAGGCCAACGCATCATGCTAACTACAAACCTATGGACTCAAGCAGGCCTTGTAAATGGTTCTCTTGGACAAGTTGTAGATATTGTATACATGGAAAGCTCCAAACCACCAGATTTACCATTATATGTGGTAGTAAAATTTGATACTTACAATGGCCCTCCTTGGAGCATCCATGCCCCAAAAACTATTCCTATATCACCCATATCACTAGGTGCTCAGAGGCAATTACCACTTTGCAGTACATGGGCAATTACAATACATAAATCCCAAGGAATGACAATCGAAAGAGCAACAATCGATATAGGCAAAAAAGAAAGACAAGGATTAACTTTTACAGCTATATCTAGAGTTAAATCAATACACAGACTTAGGATCAACCCACCATTTACCTTTGATCAATACTCAAGAATGAAGAATAATCCATTCACAATTATCAGGAAAAAAAGAAGAGCTTCGACTACGTCTTCTCTCTTTATGATGAGTACAGGTACACATACATTAACACCCCAGTCCCTCAAGAAAGCTATATTTGTTTTTCTTTTATCTTCACCTTACCATATTGATATACATAGAAACTATTATTTCTATACTTACCAAGCATTTGCAATCACATGCAGGTGCATGTTCTAGCTTCGTATACTCCTACAAATGGTTGCTCCAAGCTGGCGCATTTGCAATCACATGCAAGTGGATGTTCCAGCTTTCTATACTCCTACAACTGGTTGCTCCAAGCTGGCGAATCCTCCTAAAGTATTGGTCATTTTTAAGACATACAAAGACTGTATCACATTCAATACAATATTGAGCCACTTCCCATCCCTCCATGAAAATACAACAAACCCCTTTGCATACAATCCATACTACCAAATTGATCCATATCAAGAACATGAACCAAAGCATATTTCAAGCAATACCACGCAAAATCAACATCAAGAATCCAAACATCCAATAAACGATATACATATACCACCTACTGTTCCATCCACCCATGAGATGCTCACTCCTAAATGTACATGTAGCTGTTCCACAAAAAAAAGAGTCAACATTTGGGAGACTGTAGAGTCCTTATGATAAAGCTGCTATCAATGCTACCACACTTCATACCTTCAACCATTATTCGCACATCATCCCATCCACCAAAAAAAATAAAGGGACAAATAAATTCAAAAATATTGACAAATAATATGCAGATGGATACCATAAAATACAACACAAAAATCTCCATCAATAAAAGAAACTATGGGGAAAAAATCAAGAAGGGAAGCTCTTCCATCAAATAAAGTCCAATAGTGCACAAGAAAGCTTTAGTAAAAGAAACTATGGGGAAAAAATCAAGAATGGAAGCATTTCCATCAAATAAAGTCCAATGGTGCACAAAAAAGCTTCAATAGCAACCAAAAAAGACATATGCACACATTTTGGCCCAAACAAATCACCAAATTCACCTACCATTGCTTGCCTCCCAAGTTTGGAAAAAGAAAATCCAAACCATCAACCGTTAATGTACACCATCATAAGTTGGGACATCCATGATATCCAAATCTCAGAATAAACATGCGTTGACAACAACACTTTATCATAAGGACTCTTATGGCTCCCTAATCGAGATGTCTACATCTCAATGAGATTGCAAAAAAAAAACAACAGCTACATGTGGCAAAAGAGGTACATGCATCTTACTCCATCCACAATAGATCCAACACTCCATCCACCTTATCCAAATTAAATCAATTCATCCATGTACCACCTACCAAATCCATCTTTACCCATCACCCCCCACATTCTGAATCCTCCTAATCTTGATTGACATTCGATCTACACCTTACACCTGCTTATGGTAAATTTCTTGATATGGATCATAATCATTCACTGCACCACCATTATACAAGTATTCTTCAGATACCCACACGCACTCCAAATAACACCCCCAGCCATCCTTTCCATACCTTGCATTTCCATTGACCAATCCGTTTATTCCATGCACCCAACACTACATTCCATGTACACTCCTACAACAACAGCACTATTGAAACAAACATCATGCAATATATCCATCTATTCCAACAAAAAAATGTAATGATTCGTGTTCTCAATCTATTATTGAGATTCAAACATTGTATAATCACATTGTATACTTACCTACTACTATCTTCTAATGTCAAACATTGTTACCTTTGCTAATGATAATTTGCATGTCTCTCCCCTTCTTACTTCTCTATATTTTTCTATCGATGTAATCCTTGCACCCCCTCCGGTGCAAGTGCTAGTTTATAGCCGAAACGATGGTTTCAACCCGTTGCCTTTCAAAGGCCCGAAAGGAAACCAAATTTCCCTATTGTCTAAACCAGTTAAGAGGACTATTATGGCCATAGGGTTCAATAGACATTTAGACCAGTGAATTTTATCATATTCATCTTCATTGCTATTTAATTGAGCTGAAAAAAGATCCTGCAACTCAGCTAGAAGAAACCCTAGAATTGTAGAAGAGCCAAAAATAGTGCAAACTCTACCATAATTGTACATACCATTCTCGCAAGAAGCTTAACAACTTCATCATAACTCTGGTTCCACAACGAAGCATCCCACAGGCGCTTTATCCCCTGCTGCTTCCACATAATTTTCTGTTGTAGTGCATAAAACCTTTTGCTGCAAGTACTCTTGCTAAAATTACCATTACTTCCACTTAAACTACCATGCCTCTGCAACTTCCTGCCATATTGCTCCAAATCAGTGAGAACTTCCAGTTCTTGGTAAAGATTAGACATGATGGTAACACACCTCACAACGCTAGCATCCGTATCCTTCATTAGAAATTCTGGCTCATTACATTTCTTACCCTATCGTTGCAAATATTCTTGCATAGCAAATCGTTGCAAATATGCAAAACGCCAAGAAATGCTGGCTCATTGCATTTCTTAACCAATCTAGAGACCGCAACCACAAGGTTAAATGATGACTCCAACCTTAAAGATAAAGAAAGAAAGAAATCCATTATAGGAGAATGGGATCAGAAATTTGGGCGATACTATGATTAGAAATATTCTTGGGTGAAATGTTTACCAGCGCAACGGCAGTGGTCAAAAGAGTAGTCTACTTGACAATATAGAGTGGAATGAGGGCACTTTGTGCTTCTTCCTGCTAAAGAATGATACAGGCGGGATTACCATCATTGTTGTCATGCTCTCGCTCCGACCATTCCTCCAGGAAAATGTGAATGCTGTCTCTACGATTTTTAACAAACCACAAAAAACTACAAATAATTCCTAATCTTCTGAAGATAAAAGATTTTGCAGTTTAAAAATATAAATACAGAGTATGCATTTCAAAACATTCCGTTGGAATACTATATTTTTATTTTGTAAGATTAAAAACAACTTAAAATTAATAATATAAATATAAATACTTTTGTAAAGTATGTTCATATCTTTATTTTTAAATAATAATAATAATAATAAATTGTCAAGAAAAGACTCTCAAATTCTTTTTCCAGTGAAAAAATATGTCCAGGCAAAGATAAAAGATTTTCCAGTCAAAAAATATGTCCAGGCAAATTAAAATTTATTCTAACTTTTAAGCGAAACAAAATCCCATCAGAATAGGTTCAAAACGGAAAATAAAAATCCGCTAAAACATGGTCGGCTTCTGAGAAAATTTGCAGGGAGAAAACAATTTCTCCGGCAGCTTTCTCACAATAATAGCCTATCGGCCAAATTATTTTTTGTCCCCAGCAGTAACCGCCCAATCTCAACGGAAAATAAAGAAAAGTATTCTAACAGATTTAATAATTATTTTCGTTTTAACTGTTTTTGCACATATTTAAATTGACTGTTCGCTGTAGTTCAACAGACATCAAACGGTAACATATCAGCATTTACTCGACGCAAATGGAATTGCCCAAGACCGTGGCAGCCTGTCGAGTAAATGAAATCGAAAATTTTATTTGGTGTTGTCAGGTGGACTGTGAAATTATTTCCTTGGAAAATAGATGAAAAAGAAAGGAGATAATGTCTGTTGATATGATTTCGAGGCACTCTGCACCAGGAGGAGAAGAAGAACACGAATCTTTGAAGGAGTTCCGTCATTCGACGCAAAGCCGTGATGGCTTCAGATGCTGTGACTGCTGTTACTACAAGCCTTTCCACTCACGCTATTTCCGTTGTTTGGCGGATCAAAGCTTTGTATGGAAGTCAGGTAAGCCATTTTTTTTAAATAATTCTGTTTTTGCTCATTGAAAATAGCTAGTAGTGAGCGACTACTATTTTGTGAAAAAAGAAGCAGCAGCAAATGTTTAGGAATTCATATTTAAGCATATAGCGCGGATAAACAGCAACTGCACAAGCTATTTTTACCTGTAAATGAATGGATCGATTTTTAAATAATGTCTGTATTTCAGCAATTTTAACAAAATTTCATGAGACCAATTTCGTTTTAACACCACTTATATGTGGCAGCTTAAAAAATTACGTATGGAGCTGCATGTGAGCGCGTATTGGAATTGGGAATTTTTTTGGTTTATGGATGAATTTAATTGCAACATTTATGTATTTTTTTTTTAAAATGTATTAAGATTTGTTGTGAACAAGATTTCTGGAATATGTATTATTAAGATTTTTTGGGATTAATTTAATGCAGTTTCTTTTGGTAACAGGTTAATTTATATGTAGTATTTATGCACTTTAAAAAAAATTATATCATTAAGATTTTTCAGGGTTAATTTGTTGCAGTATTTCTATATGTTAAAAATTTATTATTGTTTTTTGTGCAATTTGATGCAGTATTTATGCATTTCTTTACACTGCATTATCTGGATTTTTTAGAGGTTAATTTAATAGAGCATTTACATCTTTCAAAAATGTCATATATTTAATTTCTGTTGTTTAATTAATCTAATTTTTTAATAAATATTGGATGGTAAATGAATTATTTGTGCATAAGAATTTCAAATATTATAGGTAAATTATGAGAAATGTTTAGAATTTACTCCTAATGGGTATATTATATATATTGCTCGGTAAATGTTGTCTTAGGGCAGCTCCCTTTTCATTAAAACTCAAAACAAAGATGCATAGCATATGCACCAGACATCTAGTTGCATAATATACATCATACCATCTGAGAAGGCAGTAATTCTCTCTATCTGAGCTGCAGAGAACAGATCTCCATTATGACACAAAAAAATTGGATGTTCCCATATTCTTCCTCATCAGCCCCTCAGTAAACAAGGTCAGAGCTTGGTCCGACACCTTTTGCTTCCTGATAACCGCTGCATCAAAGATCCCAGCAGACTGTTTCTTATTAATGGAAGAAATCGCAGCCAACACCGCCTCCTTGTTCCCCTCCGTGACTAGGCAGTTAGCAACTACCATCCCCCACGTCTTCACCACCATCACTTGCACGATGTTTGTTAACAGCTCCTCATAAACCTTGCCATTGTGCAGATGACCAGCCACCCAAGCACTCTCGCCCACCACTTGCACAACGACTTTTAATGTTTCGCTCTTCTCGGCCTTAAACAGGCGTCAGATCTGCTCCTCCTTCGACTCCGTGAGGCACTGGCAAGGAATCCCAAACTGCATATTGTTCGCCATTTTAGTTCCGTTCATTCCCTCTTGTCACTGCTAAATAAAGCCCTGAGTTGGTAAACTTTGACATGGGAGCCCTAATGCAGATCATGTAATCCATAAAAGATCTCCCCAAGATCCAATGCCAATCCGGTTTGGATACATGCCAAAGCACAACCACATTCCTCTGTCGCCACATCAAAGTTTCCGTGATAAAACAAAGGCAAGTCTTATCTGATGTAACCACCTATGTTTGTCTGAAGCATGATCTTACCACACCGCCACTCCAGTTATTGGTCTGCTAGTGCTGTCCTACTTGACTCTTCTTCCAAAATCTCCTCCAACCCCTGCCATGCATTGGAATTTGATTCCAGTCTTTCCACATCCCCACCATCGACACTCGCATTCGCCAACAAATCGGCCGCTCTGTTGCGTTCCCTAAACACATGCCTTAACAAGTAACTTCTCACCATCTGCAAATCTACTAGACAACTCTCAATTCGGGCCTGAAGCTTCCAATTTGGAGTCTTTTTCTTAATCAACGCATTGATACAAATTAATGAATCTCTTTCTATGTCCAGATTGTCGACACCCCTTAAACAACTTTCTCCGACTCCCCTTGCAATTGCCTCTGATTCTGCTTCATTGTTTGTGGCAACCCCAATATTACCAGCGATTCCCCAAATCATTTTACCTTTATCATCTCTGAGTACGCAACCACATCCAGCGCGGTCAGGAAACTTGGTGAATAGTTTTTCAAAAAATATTTTGAATAAATTATACTATAATTTATATAATTCATAGGAAATTTTGGTGGATAGGTTTTTGGAAATTTTGTTATATAACTAAAATCCTTTTTTCTAAAATTTTGTGAAAAATCAGTCGATGATACAACCAAATTACCTCGCAACCTGTATTTACAGTTGCCATATTCCCTTGATATATCGAAGCACTCATTTTGTAGATTGCCAATGTTCTTATTGTGGCTTGGACATGAATCAAGAAATATACAACATTATGTCATTACCATTGAATTCGATGGAGAGATTGAGATCTTAAATCTTTAAAATATTAATCAATTTTAAAATAGCTTCCTTAAGTCCACAAAAGGACTTAACCAACTTACAAATGAAGCGTTCTTTTTCAGAAATCTAGAAATCTTGCAGCTGTACCATGTAGACCTTTCCTAGGTCTCCCTTCAAGTTGAAAGTTTACCATCTTTGTAGTGTGTGCAAAGGTTTCTATACATATTCCCCGTTTCTATAAACTCTTCATCCAACTAAGCAGCAATGAGATAACTTGTACAAAAATGAGTGATTTCCATTTGATCTTATAAATATGAATCTTATTTTGCTTCAAGGCTTTAAATTCCACCATCATGGTAGCTTCCCATTCAGGGTTTCCTTTGGCTTCAATACATATGCTAGTTTCAAATAACTGCAAAGTAGTGGTGGATCATGTTCAACAGCCTGTATGAGGTACACTATATTCTGTAGCACTGCTGTGCATGAAGATTTGCTGTTTTGGAATCAACAATTTGTAAAATCCCTTCTCATCAATTCCAACCCCAATCACTTTGTCATTATGGAGAGACAGGATAATGCATTTGCTGCGTTGTAAATTCAATGAAAAACTAGCAATATTGAGGTCAATGCGACATGAACATCACCGTGTCATTAAACATAGTGAGTCAGACCATCACCTAACCAGATTGTGAACTCAACTTATTGCTCCTGTGATGTAACAAATGCAAATCTCTCTGTCACTTTGCCCTCATCAACATTTTCGGCAACATTAGCTTGCCTAGGTTTCCACTAGCGTGCCATGTCACTCTTTCTTCTCTAGCAATTTCTCTTAAAATGCCTAATCTCATTACAGTAAAAGCATTGCATTTGCTACATGCATGGAATGCACTCTGTCCTTTTTGTGCTTGACATTTTTATCTTTCTTAAGATCAAGCTTTCAGTCTCCACAACGTGAGGATTGATACATGCACTTCTTTGTAATTTTTGTGGTTGATGTTTTTATCTGATGCCACCTCTACTCCCAGAAAAAAGTGTTGATAATCTCTCAAAATCAAAGATTTGAATCTCCATACTTTCAACTCCTTAAAAAAAAGTGTTGATAATATCTCAAAATCAAAGATTTGGATCTCCACAATTTCAACAAATGAATCAAAAGAGGATGGCAAACCTTGTAATACCGAAGCTACCAGATCTTCAATGTCCACTTGTTTCTCAACTGCAAACAATTAATTATTGAGACCCAACTTTTGAAGTATTTAAGCTTCTTTGTGTCTCATCTCAAATCCTTGTTTGGTCAGTATTTTTTGACTCCACAAAATGTAGTTTTTCCTAGTCAACTTTGGAGTCTGGCAAAAATAAATGTTGTATGCTAACCATTGTAATTCTGCAAAGTGCAAACCAAAAATGCAGAGATCAGAATACACCACCAATCACTTTGATAGACTACAACAGCCAATTTGGGAAAATTCCACCGAAAATCTCTCACCAATCAGGAGTTATTATTAGCTTCCTTGTAACACCCCAAAATGTTTTCGATCTCTTTATGTTTCTCGCAACCCTATACCAAGCATATCATTTTGAGAGTTTCCTCAGCTTTCCAGCAAAAAAAATTGCACAAGGCTTGATAAATTGACAAATAAATCCAACGAAATTTCTCCTTCAATTCAAACTAGCATGTCTCATAATGCTATGATGCCATATTGTCATTGAAAATTAATAACAAGCTGTAGCTTTACATTACATTATGCAGACATATATAAGAAAGAAACCAAATAACAAATACAAAACTGCCAACAAGATTCTGATTTAGGTAATAATTTATCTATTAAGCAAACTCATACAGACATATTGCCTAACTTAAAAAATCAGATTTTGCAGTCAATACATTTTCAAGAAAAAATGGTAAATCGTAATTTAAAGGTATGTAGTTAAATTTTATATTAATAAAGTTTGGTCAATGCATTCCAGAAGTTTTGAAAACACAAAGAAAAAAGATTCCATCACAGGAAAGATTTTCTAAAACATAAAATATATAGAAAGAAGTTTCCGTCATTGTGAAGATTTACAAACATAAATAGAAAGCACTTATAATTATTCTAATATACATTTATTTCTTGTTTAGCTGGAAAGATGCGCCAAAAATCATATATGTGGAAATAAGTTCTTATTCCTGAAAATTTTCTTAATTTTCGCTGCAGCTGATTGTGGTTTAGTAGGAAACAACTGCCAAGGTGAGAGACGGAATAAGAAATAAAAATTTTACTCCAGTTAACAGCGGCTCAATAGAAAGCACTTATAATTATTCTAATATATATATATATTTCTTGTTTAGCTGGAAAGATGCGCCAAAAATCATATATGTGGAAATAAGTTCTTATTCCTGAAAATTTTCATAATATTCGCTGCAGCTGATTGCGGTTCAGTAGGAAACAACTGCCAAGGTGGGAGACGGAGAGTGTGTTATGTTCGAGAACAATGTAGCGGAAAGAGAAACAATTTTATCAACATGCAATCTTCTAGCAGAGAGCCGCTGGACAACTGTAATCTTCCCACTGTTTCTTTCAATGCCCACGATGCGGCCTTCTTAAGCTCCAAAGATGCCATCATTGGTGACATCTACTCTAATGATAATGAGGAGGAAAGAAGAGAGGATTTTCAGTTAAATCGTTCAAAACTTTTGGCTGAGAGGGTAGAAGAAGATTATCATTTACGAACAGCTTTTGTACTCCAGATGAGTGGAATGGCAGCATTGGCGGAGGGTCTGCCAACCATATCTTCACCTTGCTCCATTCTACAGGTGGCTTGCCGGTTTTGGGTATGTTTCATTTAATATATAAAAACATGATTTTCTTTTGCATTAAATTCTTTTACTGCTTCTTTCCTCTAGGATTCTTGATAAGATGACTTTTAACATTGTTTAGGCTTGAGTAGTGCCCACTACTATAGATGTCTTAAATACATCTATCTGAAAATATGTATCAGTTTCAAGGTATTTGATTTGGTTAAGAATTATTTGATTTATTATATTAAGATATATAAATTTTTATTTTTATTTAAGATTTTTTTATCAGTGAATTATGGTCTTGGGGAACATTCCCTCTATATTATATATAACAAAAAAAAACATATTTCAGTTTTTATAGTGGTTTTGAATTTTGACAAAAACTTCATAGAAAAATAGGGCAAGTTTAAAAAAACCCTGTAACAGCTTCTGTACTATAATCCTCTGACCTCTTACCCTTCTCTATCATTATCTTGATTCTTTATTATCTATATTATCAACTTTTGTATTTTTAACAACATTTATCTTCATCATCAAAACTCTCAGAAATAAGTGTATTAAGCTAGGCAACACTGTCAATTGTTACCGTACCCAACTCTTGCTTCAAGAAGTTTACGCCTTTGGATGGCTTTTCCCACTTTCTCTCTTCCTACAGAAATACTGTTTTAATGAGAGGTTGCCAAGGGCCGTTGACAACACCTTTGTTTACCAAGAAAATTCTATTCAAGATAGGTAATCTGGCTCCTTGCACCACAAAAGTAATGACTTCGTTGAAACCCCGAGGAACTAGCTCTTGATCAATGTTTTGCCATTAACTTCACCATTTCCTTAGCTTCACCGAGGTCCAAAAGAGCATCCAAGAACATGGACAAAATGTTTGTATTAACCTTGTATCTGTGATCAGTTTCCACGAAATTCCTCCCCCAATATCCAATGTTTTCATATAAATGAAAAGCATGTAATAACCCCAGATTAGACGATTATATTCAAGTTAATACTTATCCATACAATCTTGGCCGATTTCATCAAGTGCATAAACAACAAAGACCTTTAGAGCAGTCAGCATAAAGCATCAATCACTATGCAGCAAACTTGCTAGAAGACAAATTAACATTTATTTATGCTGGCCAATAAGACAAAAGCAATATAAGACAGATCAGATAGGACAAATTAGGGATAAGACAAAATAAATAAAACAAAGGTTGCTGAAGCTTATGAAAGTCCAACGAATTCAGGAATAAGACAAAAGTTACAATGGGCTATGGATAAGACAAGGGCAGCGATAGAATATAAGAAAAGGCTGCGATTATTTATGCAAGAAACAACGATTCATAAACAACAAGGGGCAGCGATTATTGTAACAACAATTATAATTAAAGAAGCATCGATTAATTAATACAAAGAGACATGCCTTTTGAAAACAGGTGCAATGAAAGACTGTCTTTTAGCGAATCGTGGGTATTAAGGAGGGATGTTTTCAAAGCAAATGGACATTTATCATTGCAGACTTTATGAACACATTTTTCATTTCCAGATTTGGATCGTTTGAGAAGAACATTATTTACTATGGAGGCATATATTTCAAGTATATAAGAACAACTCCAAAATAAATTGGATATTTATAAAGATAATATTCAGACAAAGCCATTAGATTTCAAGGCCAAATATCTAAGATATATTGGCAGACTTGTATACAATTAATGCATGGTTTCCAGGGGCATAAATCAGAGACAAGAAGCAAGACTCAAGACCTATTGATTTATCATAAATAGGCAGATATTTATACTCAATGAATGCCTGATTATAGAGTTATTAATCAAAAATGGCAAACAGATCTATATCAGGATCAAGATCATCATTTTGTTCATACCAAAATTAGAGGCATATGCATAATAATAATATTCCATAAGCTCTTACATGAAGGCTATCCTCATGGAATCATATTCGATTCTCTTCTTGTAAAGAAATCAGACTACATATCAGAAATTCAAGAGAGTTATTATCAACTTTAATTATCTAATATCCTATTATATGTCTGTGATTGTTCATTTATCATATCTATTGCAAACTTTAAATCAATTTTAGTAAATCTATTTCGAATGTTCCTAATGGGAACATTACAACAAATGTATGAAATAACTTCTTCAGCATTGTTTTATTAAACTAAACATTATTACCACCTTTCATTGCCATCGAATAATAACATTAATGTGCTCTCAATAATCACTTGGGACCTACGGTTTAACTCAGCTCTCCTTAGCAAGAGAACAGTGTATGGCCTGAAGTTGTACGACCTCTCAATGAACATCAATAGATGACTCTGTTTTAAAATAATTTTAATGCATACAATCCATTGCACAGTCAATTATTATCCATTAAAAACATACCCATATTCAATCTAGCCATCAAACAACTTCCTATGAATTGAAATGCAAGAAACTGGCACTTCCTGGAAATGCATGGACCAGCCAAGTGAAATTGCCAATCTTCAAAACCTAACTCAACACCCAGGAACATCTTCCAACCTTGAAGGTGTTATTCTTAATGGAGGTTTTCATCTCCAATAAGTTCTAAAATCCAACTACAAAAACTCCTTCCCAAAAATTCAATCCAACATATGCAAAAATGAAAACTCCTTTTGCTTTTGCCTTCTTTCTAGAAGTAATTGCCCCCCCTTTCTTGAAATTCTCTTTTTTCTTTTATTCTTTTTTGAATTAAATTTCATTTCACTTTAAGCTCACCCAAAAATAATATTTTATTCGCCTTTTAATAAACTCACCTTATAACTCTCTTTTGCAACAATTAAATTAATGCTAAATTAAATAATAATTTTGACTTAGGAACTTTAGGGTTAAAATAATTAAAACATTTACCATCATATTTTGAGAGGGGACATTACATCATTACATTATTAAATTAATTAAAATAAATTCATCTGAAAATTATTTAATTTGACATTTTTATTTAATTAATCAATTTATTCCCTAATATAGCCCGAAATTAGTCTATGGGAATTAAATAGGCTGAATGGGTCATTTCTAGCTACTCCATGGGAGGGGGCATTACATGGCTAACATCTCATTATCATAAAATGAGAACCTCCTTTCAATTTCCTTGAGTTTTTGGCTCTCAAAAGCAATTGGGTGCTTGAATTACATTAATACAAGACCAATCCCTTCCCCAAAAGCATCACAATTTAACACAAAGAGAAATGAAAAATCAAGGACAACCAATAGAGGGCATGAACTCATTACTTCTTTGATCTTGTCAAAGCTCGTTGCATTGCATCACACCATGTGAAAGCTCCCTTTTTAGTCAAACTGATTATGGGTGTTGCTAGCTATGATAAACCATTGAAAAATCTTCTATAATAGTTGTAAAGAACAAAGAAACCTCTTAGCTGAGTCAAGGTCTTTTGTGGAGGCCAATCCAAAATTGCTTGTATCTTCTCTTGATCTACCTAAACTCCTTGAGCAATGATAACATGCCTTGGATACAAGATTTTTTTCATACCAAAATCACATTTGGACACCTTTGCAAATAATGCTTGTGCTTCTAGGATGCCCAAAACTTCATCTACATGTCTTAGGTGATCCTCCCATGTCTTGCTCTAAATGAGGATCTCTAAATGAGGATCTCATCAAAGAATACCAAAACAAACTCCCCCAGTTGTTAACCTAATTTGAGGTCCATCTTGGAGAAGTAGATTGCACCATATAATTCATCATTTAGATCATCAATCATAGGAAACGAATGCTATTTTTGATGGCTTTCTTGTTTAGGGCTCTATAGTCTATGCACATTCTTATGATTCCATCCTTTTTTACCAAGATTACAAATTAAGAAAAAGGGATCAAACTTGGTTTAATGTGACCCATGTCTAAGAGCTCATTGATGGCCTTCTCAATTTCTTCCTAATGCCTCCTAGGATGCTGATAAGTAGTAATGATGGGCTTGGTACCCTCTTTCAATTTTATGACATGCTCAAAACCTCAATTAGGCGGCCTTCCCAAAGGTATATCACTAAAGAACTTCCTATGCTTATCTAGAATGGATTGGATATCAACATGATAGTACTTCTTACCATTTGAATAAGTCATAGTTATTTCCAAGCATTAGTTTTCCCATGCAACTTGACCTTAGTGGAAATTTCTCTTCATTCTTTTTGCAAAAACAATCTTAGGAACTCCATTTTCCATTTCACATAGCACTACCTTCTTACCCTCTAGATGGAACATCAACTCCATGGATTGATAAAGTAAACTCTTTGATGGAGTGTAACTACTGGACTCCCAAAACCATATTACTACTACATCGAAGTTATCAGTCACCTTATGGCTTCTTAAGGTGATGCTCAATTGTGGAATCTTTTTCATGCAATTCATGGTGAATCCATATATAGCCATCACATTAAAACCTTTGACGTCTTTTTCCTATAGACCTCTTTTGACCACCAAACCTTCACCATAAGTTGTGGGTTGCCCCATTTTCAACTAGCACTATGACTCTTTGTCCATGTAGAACTTCTTAACCTTGAAGGGTCATAATTAGGAGTACCAGAAAGTGTGGAAAAATTACTTCCTACTTAGGTTCTAGCTCATTAGCTTTAGGTTCTTCATCTAAAAACACGTCAATGTAGTGCACTTGGTCTCGACCAAGACATCTATGTCTTGATTTCTATGATTCTTTGTAAGTGAAGCATAACTTCTTTTGTCTCAATTCATTCTTAGATTTTGTTGGCATTTCAATTTGCACCTCTAGTATGTGGATTAGAAATGGACAGCTATGCACAGATTAACTACTCTTCAAATTAGGCTCGGGGAAGCTCCCGCTTGGTTGATGATGCTTAAAAAAAGTAAACTAAACTATTTTCCAATCTTTTTTGTTCTCAACTAAGAGGACAAGGTTATAAAACTCTAGCACCATAACTGAGGTTTTCTCTTTTAGAACTTCAACTACAACTAGGCCTACTCTAATGATGCTTCTAGCTACTCATGTAAACTCAGAGTTGAGAGTTAGAAGTAAAAAAGGAATGATTCAACACAAAACTCACATAAACTCACTTCCAACGCACACCTTAAGACTCATTGTACTTTTAGATGCAATTTGAAATACATAAAACTTGAGACAGTAGATCAGAGCATTTGAAGCAAGCATAAGATTTCCTTTCTAAAATTTTTGATAATGATTACACTTCTGGGACAGCCGGATTGTAACAATAACAGGCTTATAGTTTTGCGATCAAACCAAAATACACTTGACACAAATTACACATGAATTGAACAATAACTTGCAGCAAAAGGCAAGCATGCAAGCTTGCTCTTACACTAAGTGAACAAACATTGAATAACAACTTGCAGGAAAAAGTAGGTTCAACAATTTTCTATCACAATAATGGTTTTAAAGAAAAATGGGCAAGGTTGCCCTTATTTATACACAAGCGAGGAGTAGGGAACCCTAAAGTCTCCTTACTTTTACAACAGGACTTGTCATCTCGCAAGCTTTATTTCTAAAACTAAAACAAGATAACTATCTAACAACCTACTAAAAGAAAAAAAATGAAAGTTCCAACTATTACATCTTGATTTTTCCTCTTTTTGAAAGAATAGATAAGCATGAGACAAGAATAGCAAGAAAACTCGGAAAAGGAATCGAGTTAACTATTGCTTTAAGTTTTATTCTTGGAAGTATTCGCTACCCCAAAAGACGACTTCAAACATGCTAATTTTGGCGATTGTGCAACTAGAGTGATGACCTTTTATAAATATATCCTCTTGCTTCAGCATATCTTTTTTACCCTGTGTGTGACCATCTTCTACCATTCCTCTATTTCTTTTGTAGCTTTTATGCTTCTAACACTTCTCTTGATTTTTCAATGGAAGAATATTGTTCAATGAAAATCTTGAATTTTGATTGTGAACATGCCTATGTCAGGAAAAGTTTTGCTCAAACTACTGAAAACAAGTTGCTGAATTTTCTTGAAAAAGCGGATTTCTAAAAAAAAACTGAGGTTTGGGTTTTGTAGAGAATGTCGTTCTAAAGAGACCCAGATTGATGAAAACTAGAAAAACTGATTTTTTCAAGAACATGCAAGATGTTCAATTTTTGGCTGAAGAAAGCTGAAAAACTAAGATATGGGTTTTGAAGATAACTATATTTTGAAGCAACCTAGATTGTCAGTTTTTTGAAAAATTTGATCTTTCCTCAACATGCAAAGCTTCAAAAAATAGCTAAAAAACTAGGATCTAGGTTTTGTAAACAATTTGATATTGAATAGACCTAGATTATTAGATTTTGAGAAACTGAGGTTTTCTCGAATAAGTGTGGAAAAAGTAGATTCTTGAAAATATAAAATTTTCCAAACTTGAAGAGGATGAAAAACCAAGCGGACCCAGATTGATGGAATTTGAAAAAGATGACCCCCTTCTTCTGAAATGTGATGCCCTGGAAAAATAAAGCATGAAAAAGCGAGCCTCTATGCAACCTAATCTCAAAACCACAAAGAACATTGAAAAAGCACCATGTTTTGGCCTCCAAATCTTGATGTAAAAAAATTGTACGTTTCCTCATCTGGATGCTAACCTGCAAAAAGTGAATAATGAATGCCAAAAGCCTTCTTAAATAGGTTTTGAGGATGAAAATGCTTTATTCTCCAACTTTAAATCTTTGAAGCCAATCTTGAGCCAAAAACATCAAACATAGACGTTGTTTTGAATGATGCATGACGAAATTCAGAAATTTCACTAAGGCATTGAACTTGGGTGCCTTTACTTGGAAGACTTAGCCATTTTTTCTGAATTTTCAACTTTTTGCTTAATAAAATGTATCCCTTTGATCTTCAATTTTGGACACTAGATGAATCCTATGAACTGACTGATTGATCCATTGCAAAGCCTGATCAAATTGGAGATGACTATTTTGGAGGCAGCATCTGCTAAAAACATCATCTGAACCCTCAAAATCTTGGGCGCCCTTGGCTAGCTGGGGCACCCAATGTAATGTCCCCGTTTTAGCTGACATTGTTTGTCAAGGAGTGAGCCTATCATTCTGATCCTCGTAGGCTGACAGTTGTGTGCAGAGGATCATCTGGGGCAGTTACTCAGTGTTTGGTAGCCCCAGTATTGCAGTTGTTTCAGGTTGGGCCTTCGCAGAATCTTCCAGAGTGCTTTTTCAGGAACTTTCTATTTTTAGAAAGTTAGGTCAAGCGGAAACTGCTATTTTGGGCAGGGCACCTGGTTCAACTATTCAACTCAGAGTCGACCCAGTTCTGCAGTTTGATGATCAGACGGAGAAATAAGGAGTATTTAATGATTTATTAAATATTTAATATTTTGACTTTATATTAAAGTCACTTTATTAATATATTTAAAATATTAATGATTAAATGATATATTATAAAGTATTTTAATACTTTATAATAAAATGATTTATTTTGACATAATGAATAATTATTTATTCATTAATGAGGCGTCATTTAATTATTATTTCTCCTAAGTTCAAAAAGGCGAGTTAAATCATTTTATTTAAATGATTATTTAAAAAGAGCTGTGGGTCGAATTTCTCAAAGGCAGTATATATTTCTCTTCAAGACAAATCGAACCATTATGTGATGATATTCTAATTTGTCTTATTTTTCTCTGAGCATTGGAGTTTGCAAACCCTAGGGTTTCTGGCAGACGAAGCGTTTCTGGAGAACGATACCTCTTCAGGAATTTGGCAGACTGAGACTGTGAAATACCAGTTTAAGCTTGCATCTTGGTGACTTCATTCAGAGGTTACAGACTAAGCTCATTAATTCATTCATTCAGGGTTTATCCATTCATCGGAGGGTTTGATATTGGAGATTTCAGTGTTTGGCATTAGGCGCGATTCCCAAGACAAGGGTACGGCTGCATTAAATACAGCTGACAGGCCGTACCAGCTATAGAACACGTCTTTCCTCCTGGCAAGCAAAACGCCTATCATTGCATCTTCAGTTTCCTTCTTTCTTTGGCACACAGGCAAGGGGAATCAATCTTTAATCTCTTTTCTCAGGAGAAATCCATCATTGGCTAAGGTCGTACCAGATCTTACCTTGCTGTTGGGCCGTACTGTACTAAACCAGCAAGAGCCGTACTATCTCTCTAGAAGGATTTGCATTGTTTTCTTCATCTTCTGTCTCTGGCAAGGTTGGTGCATAGGGGTTCTGGAGTTGTCTTATCATTCTGAGCTCCAAGATTGGTGTTCTGGAGATAGCCATACTATTTCTTCCATTCCTTCAGGTGGCTGCTACAGCAAACAGGTTCCTCTTGTAATATCATTTATTTCATTCATCTGTATTTGGAATCTCTTTGTATTCATTCTAGAGCCAGAATAAAATCAATACCTATTGTTCTGGAAGCTATTTGATGCTGTCATTTATTTAGGAATTTAATAGCATTTATTTATCAAAATCGCAATTCTTCATATTGCTGTTAAAAACACAAAAGAATCGCAAAAATCAGAAAACAAATCAAAACCCTAGCAATTTGATCAGTTAGCGGGCTGAGAACCACCAGGGTTCTTACAGTGGTATCAGAGCACAGATCTCCTGCCATCCTATGCTTTTTCAGTTGCTTTTTCAGAATACAGTGTGCTTTTTAGTTGCTTTTTCATGAGCAGAGATACTATTCATTATATTAAGGGCGTAGGGACAGGCAGAGCCGAAGATTGGACAGGTCCACCGATTCCAGAAGGTGAGACAGTGTCAGGTATATTAGGCATTCACAGATCCAGCTCTAACAGTAGTGAAAACAGTGTTGCAACTTGTTGTGACCTTTTCACACATCGCCCCATTGCAAATGGGGACCCTTCATTTTTTTTCGCTTTTTGGTTTTGCCTTGGAGTCGCAACTGCTTATCACCAGTTCTTTTTGCAATGAGGAGTTTGAGTTTTGAATGGTCACCCGAGTCAAGCAAGTGAGTTTTAGCCTGGATCACTGTGTAAACGTCTCCATCACGCTTAGAAGGCCTGGGAGACGAAGATCGATTGTCGTTTCAGTCAAATCCGACAACTCCTACTTTTTCACCTTTTTTGACCCTCTGGGCCCCTATTTTTTAGGGACTTCATTTTCGCGTTTTTTGGCCCATATCGGACTCCCTATTTTTTAGGGTCTATTTTTGGAAAGTTACTATTTTTGGAAAATTTCTATTTTTAGAAAGTTTCTATATTTGGAAAGGGCTCGAGTTTCAAAAATCCACTCAGAAGTTCGAAAAGATCAACGAAACTCTCAGAAAATCGATTCGAAATTTTTTTGAAATTTTGGTAAAATTATGAAAATCACATAAAAAGTTCAAAAAATCTGGAAAATTTGCTCAAAAAATGGTGAAAAATTTGGTGAAAATCACGTAAAATTCTGGAAAATCACGAAAAATGGTGGAAAATTTGAAAAAACAGTCCAAAAATCTGAGAAATTCATAAAAATCTTAGTAACCATGGCAGGTTATGACTGAACAATCATGGAGGTGACTGAAGAATTCACCTAAGTATGGAGTTTGCTCAGTTTGAACATGGAGGAATTAGCATCAGAAATCTTCAGCCAGATAATGGCAGTGGCAAGAAAGAAGTGTCAATGGCCAAACATTCAATGAAGTCCGCCCTCCAATGTTTGACCATATGATGAAGTCCGCCCTTGTGTGGCTGGGTAAAATTTGGCAATGGCAAACAAAAGGCTCAAGTCCGCCCCTGACCAAGCAATGCAATGGCAGCCAAGACCCAAAGTCCGCCTTAGCCAAAAGATTAAATGGCAACAAAGTGAGCAAAGTCCGCCCTTAAGAAGTGTTGAAGTGGCATCAAACATGAGGAAGTCCGCCCAGCAAGAGATCCAATGGCAAACAATCTGATTAAGTCTGCCCTCAGCATGGCCTAACATAGAAGGAAGTCTGTCCTTTGAAAAGAAGAGATTGTCTAAGGAAATGAGGGGATGGCCAACCAAAGGCTGAAGTCTGCCCTCAACAAAAGCTCCAAATGGCTATCCAACAGCCAAAGTCCGCCTTAGCAAAGGTTGAATGGCCAGGTCACAGCCAAAGTCCGCCTTGAGATAACTGTCCAATGGTAAGACCATCAACCAAGTCCACCTTGTCCAATGGCAACAAAACAAGCCAAAGTCCGCCTTGGTCAAATATTAAGTGGCAAGAAAATGCATAAAGTCTGCCCATGACACATGGCAAAGTGAAAATGTTTTAAGAGTTACCAAAGTGCGCCCAGCTTAAAAGGCACATGAAAAATCTCCAAAGTCTACCAGCTGGAGAATTAGAAAAAAAAAAAAAAAAACATTTGGAAAACTTCTTAGGAAGTGCGCTCAGCCCAAATAACAAATGGAAAATGTTTTAGCAAGTCATTTAGCAAGTGCTTTATGAAGTCTGCCAGCTGGAAAGTGAATTGAGGAAACATCTTAGGAAGTGCTCCCAACCTAAAAAACACTTGGAAAATATTTGACAAAGTCAAGTCACCTAATGACAAAGTTTTTGAAGTGGGCCCACCTTCAAAATGAAATAGCAAAGGCTTAGTAAACTCTACCCACCTTTGAAAATTCATTTGGCAGGTGCTTTATGAAGTCCGCCAGCTGGAATAACAAATGGAAAATGTTTTTATAAAGTCTGTCAGCTTAAAAGGCACTTGGAAATAAAGTAAGAAGTCCGCCATCTTTTGGAGAGGTGCTTGAAAAAAGAAAAAAGTCATATGAAGTCCACATGGACCAAAGTGAAGAGATGGCATGAAGAGTTGCTAAGTCTGCCTTGGACAAATGTGAATCATAGACAAAAAGTGAAATGGCAATAAAATATGTGAAGTCCGCCCCAAAGTGGCTTGAAGAGAGGTAAAGTTCACCCTTGGACATAATGAAAGTGGCATGAAATAAAGATAAGTCCGCCATGAGGGGTGAAAATTGGAAATTTTGCCTAAGTATGAATGATGGAAAAATTAAAAAATATGCTTGGCACTTCGAAATTTCGCCATACTTAGAAATATTTCTTCTAAGTCTAACACATTTTTGCCAAGTGACTTACGAAGATGTGAAGAAAATTCCGCCTGTGACTTAGGATGGCAAGAAAATATGGCCAACGAAAGAGGGTAATGGCAAAGTAAAATTGGACGAAGCAAATTTATGGCCAAATAAAGTTGGACGTGGCTAGATAAATTTTGAAAAAAGCAAGAAAATTTTGCCAGAGACTTTGGACGATTAAAATTTTCGGCAAAATAATTTTGGACGAAGGAAGGTAATTTTGGACGAAAGGAGTTATGGCAAGATAAAAGGGATGGCCAAATGAAATTGGACGGAAAGAAAATTAAAAGCTTGAAAATGAAATTTATGAGAATCTTTCAAAGCTTATCTTGAAAAGTTATCTTTAGGAGAGAGAAAATCTAAAATAAATTTGTTTTGTTTTACTGCAGGTGGATGACTACACAGGGCGAGGAAAATGGCAAAGAAAGTGTAAAGTCCGACCGGAAGGGAGATGAAAGAAAACTTGGAAGTCCACCATCGCACATTGCAAGACCAACAGGAAGTCCGCCAAGAGTTTGGCATAATGAAGACAACGGCAGGCACACCGTCAAGTACACCCAACTTATACAAGCCAAATTCAAAATTGAAGACAAACCTAACGGCGAAGTTTATTTGAGCACAAAAATGGCCAAAATCTTGAAGGTATTACAAAGCCAAAATTTGGCTAAGTATGGGAAATTCTCTACAAAAAAAGTTCCAATTTTCCTTCATTGCGGCGAAGGCATAAGGGAATTCCTCTCCAAATTCCTGGCATGTGAAGGAATTCCAAAGCAATCCGGAAAGAAAGACTTAATGACTTCAAGTCTAAACAGGTGCTCCAGGGCGAGGTGAGAAGAAGCCAAAGTCATCCAAAATCAAAGCACAAAGGATAAAGCCATTAGTAGGAAAAAATATTCTAAGGCAAGAACATGGAAAAAGAACAAAGTGACTAAGGAAGACATCCAACACGTTGAGGTGGCGCCTCATCATCTTCCAACCAATCAAATTGTTCCAAATCAACATGCAACAACTTTCTATTTTATCTGTTGGTTCATATTTAGCAAAAAGGACAAGTGTCCTTGAATGAAGTTTTCTCATTGGTCGAGGGGTAGCAAACCCTAATTAGGGTTTTATTTGTAATCTTGGCCGTTGATCCTAAATCAATCTTGGCCATCGAATTGTAATTGGGGAGCCTATAAATTGAGCTCAACCCCTCATTTGTAAGCATGGGAGCATGTTGCAAAACATGTTGAGATAAGCAACTGTTGTAAGATTGCCAAAGTAATAAGTAATGCATGCATTGTTCTAATGGTGATTGCTTCTCTTATTTTGGAGTTGTCATGGTTCTTATCCCTCATCATAGTTTAGATTTCTTTTCATGTATGTTAGATGAATGCAAGATTTGATAAGTATTGATTTGTGGTGAAACTTTTGCTCATACTTTCTTTGAATGGATGATTTTCATTCAATGTGTAAAGTTAGCCTGAGCTTATTTTGTGGATGCTTAACTTCTGTCTGGATAATTATTGTTCGATTTGATGGTAGTTATTCACGACTTGAAAATCATAAGCACATTCCCTTGAAGATTGCACCCCCTTTGTGTAGTTGTCGTTGAGCATGGCGAAGCAAAGCGTGGTTATTGGTTCCACCAAGTCAATACTGTCTCTTGGATTCTTAGGAGTAGATTAGTGCTTTTGAACCCTTCTTTTTCAATCTGTTTGATCCATAACCCAAGCAATAGAGCTTCATTGTCTAGACCTTCATTGTGAATTGAACAAGCCTAGCGTAAGTCCCTTTGTGTTACCAGCATAATCACATCAAACCACAAAGCTTATCCGCACTCATCTTAAACATTGGAATTACTGTATGATCTTTCTTGCAATCTTAGCATACGAGTTAGTTTTTCAAGAGGGGATAGAGCGTCTTTGGACTCTTTATTCTAGAATGTTTGTTGTGTCATAAAACACGCATCAACACAACCCTAATGGCAGATCGCGAGATTCCTACAGAGACAGTTAGGGATACAGGGAAGGCACATGCAGAGGGTGATATTACAGAGGAGGAGTTTAGACGCAGGCTTGATAACATGATGGACATGATGTCCCAGCTGATGGGCACTATCAGACAGTATACGCCCACACAGCCTCATTATATACAGATTGGACAGACGAGCGGGACTGCACCAGTAGATCAGCCTTTGGCATCAGTACCACGTCAGCCGTCACCGATCAATCAGGAGCATAGGCCAGGTCAGCCTACTTTCTTACCTAGAGAGACTCCACCTTAGACTCCGGGGGCAGAGCAGCAGGGGCAGCATCAGGAGTTTCAGCCACATAATGGCATGTCAGTGGCAGATGTGACGAGGTTTCATGGTGAGTACATGTCACTAGCACCTGAGATTCGGCAGGCACTTACGTTTCATGAGTTTATGGATGTTTATAAACCCAAAGGAGGAGGCAGATTTGACTGTAGACCCCCTCAGCATCACCAACCACAGCCACAGGTGAATAGGGATTTGCAGTATGCAGTTAGCAAGATTACCTTGCCATATTTTGATGGGTCCGATAAGACATCAGCAAGGTCGTGGGTCCAGAAATTGGACAACTACCTTTCATTGAGACCGATGCAGGAGGACGAGGTCATCAAGTTTGCTACGTTGCATCTAGATGGGATAGCACATGATTGGTGGCATCACAGCATGTATACGCTTGGCCATCATGCGGTCAATACTTACCAGGAGTTCACTAGCAGGCTCATAGAGCGATTTGATAAGAAGGATCCGGAACTCTACTTTAGAGAGCTAGCACAGCTTAGACAGACAGGTAGTCTGGATTCATATATTGGGGAGTTTCAGAGAGTTGCAGTCATGGTGACAGGGATTTCAGAACGGAGAATTATTATACTCTTCGTCGAGGGTTTGACAGAGCCTATGAGAGGTTGGGTCAAGGCATTCGATCCTCCTACTCTTCAGGAGGCGATGCGGAAGGCAAGGAGTATGGAGCTTGCTGCTCCGAAGAAACAATTTCAGCCTAAAACAAACAGCTTGCCTGTTGAGGAGAGTCATACACCAGTTGCAGAACCAAAAAGGAAAGCAGCTGCAAGAATTGATGATGCAACTCGTAATGAATTGAGGAAGAAACAACTTTGTTATTGGTGCAAAGAACCCTACAACAAGGAGCATGATTGTCCTTTGAGACCGAAGGGCAGAGCCAACCGCGCCATGTGGGTTTACTATGAAGATGACGAGTCTGAGGATTCAGACCAGCAGGTTGTTTCAAAACATGCAGAGGCCGGGAATGCCTCTATGGAGTTTGGGCCCGATGCCAACCTATCCCCGTTGGTACTATCTGCCAGTGTATGGGATGATTCATTCAGGTTTAGGGGATTAGTGGAAGGACAGCGATGTATTGCTATGCTCGACACCGGAGCCACACACAATTTCATTGATGAGAGCTTCGTCAACAGATGTAGACTCCAGACAGAGGATTTCTCTGGATTACGAGTTCGGGTGGCAGACGGATATACCCTAACTTGCACTCGGCGGATTTGTAATCTCACCCTCATGCTGAATGATTATGAGTTGCAGGCAGACTTCTATGTAGTCAATCTGGGTGGGATGGATTTAGTGTTGGGTATGAGATGGCTTCAAGACATTAGTGTGTTCACTCTCAACTTGCCTAAAATGGAGATGAGATTTGAGGTGCAGGGCAAGAAATATGTGTTGAGGGGAATTACAGATGGCAGCCTTCGTTCTATCTCTCTCGTTAGTGGGAAGAGTGGAATGATAGAGGAGGATTTTGTGCAGACCAGGCTTGGTTATGCTCAGTACCCTAGGGGTTTTGGGGCAGTCGTTTGAGATCAGCCTAGTGGTTTGGTTCCGTTTGTGACCAATCCATTGTTTGAGACGAATGTTATATCTTCATACGACAATCCACTCTTTGAATTTGATGTTGGTCACTCTCCTGGTCTTGAGAAGAGTGTTGATAGCATTCGGGATCCTACTAGTACACCGGGATTTCAAACTCAGCCTTCAGAAAAGTTTTATAGTGAGTACACGGTGCAGAGTGTATATGGTTCCATGTTTGATCCACACATACACGACTTATTTCAGGTGCACAGTTCTGGCATGCATGTGCTTGATATGTTGGATGACAGTATATCTCGTACAGTTTTAGGGAGTAAGTATTGCTTGCAGTTTGACTTGCTTCCTCCTGAGTTTCGTGACTCTATGACAGACAACACTGAGGTTGATAGGGAATGGTATTCTATTCTTGTTGATCAGTTGTGGGAGTTACAGGAGTCAGTTGTGATCAGAGGGAACATTGTCCGACACTATCCTTGGGATCCAGGTGGTGCGGTGCGTCCGTATTTGCGGAGATTGCTTGAGGACAAGCAATTTCAGGGAGGGCGGACTGTAATGTCCCCGTTTTAGCTGACATTGTTTGTCGAGGAGTGAGCCTATCATTCTGATCCTCGTAGGCTGACAGTTGTGTGCAGAGGATCATCTGGGGCAGTTACTCAGTGTTTGGTAGCCCCAGTATTGCAGTTGTTTCAGGTTGGGCCTTCGCAGAATCTTCCAGAGTGCTTTTTCAGGAACTTTCTATTTTTAGAAAGTTAGGTCAGCAAGGTTGCCATGGGCGTGGCACTGTCTAACTATTCAGCTCAGAGTCGACCCAGTTCTGCAGTTTGATGATCAGACGGAGAAATAAGGAGTATTTAATGATTTATTAAATATTTAATATTTTGACTTTATATTAAAGTCACTTTAATAATATATTTAAAATATTAATGATTAAATGATATATTATAAAGTATTTTAATACTTTATAATAAAGTGATTTATTTTGACATAATGAATAATTATTTATTCATTAATGAGGCGTCATTTAATTATTATTATTTCTCCTAAGTTCAAAAAGGCGAATTAAATCATTTTATTAAATGATTATTTTAAAAGAGCTGTGGGTCGAATTTCTCAAAGGCAGTATATATTTCTCTTCAAGACAAATCGAACCATTATGTGATGATATTCTACTTTGTCTTATTTTGCTCTGAGCATTGGAGTTTGCAAACCCTAGGGTTTCTGGCAGACGAAGCGTTTCTGGAGAACGATACCTCTTCAGGAATTTGGCAGACTGAGGCTGTGAAATACCAGCTTAAGCTTGCATCTGGGTGACTTCATTCAAGAGTTACGTATCAAGCCCATTAATTCATTCATCTGTGGTCGAATTGCCCATCGGAGGTTTGATATTGAGATTTCGTTTGGTATTAGGCGATCTCAAGACAAGGGCACCGTGACATATTAAATACAACTCACAGTGCCGCATTTTAATGTAGAACACGCCTTTCCTCTTGAAAGCAAAACGCCTATCATTGCATTCCCGCCCTTCTTTCTTTGGGCGCATGCAAGGGAATCAATCTTTAATCTTTTTCTCGTGGAGAAATCCATCATTGGCTAAGGGTCGCATAGATCTACTCTTGCTACCGGGCTGCATCAGATCGGGAACCAGCAAGAGCCGTACTATCTCTCCAGAAGGATTTGCATTGTTTTCTTCATCTTCTGTCTCTGGCAAGGTTGGCGCATAGGGGTTCTGGAGTTGTCTTATCATTCTGAGCTCCAAGATTGGTGTTCTGGAGATAGCCGTACTATTTCTTCCATTCCTTCAGGTGGCTGCTACAGCAAACAGGTTCCTCTTGTAATATCATTTATTTCATTCATCTGTATTTGGAATCTCTTTGTATTCATTCTAGAGCCAGAATAAAATCAATACCTATTGTTCTGGAAGCTATTTGATGCTTTGTCATTTATTTAGGAATTTAATAGCATTTATTTATCAAAATCGCAATTCTTCATATTGGTGTTAAAAACACAAAAGAATCACAAAAATCAGAAAACAAATCAAAACCCTAGCAATTTGATCAGTTAGCGGGCTGAGAACCACCAGGGTTCTTACACCCAAGTCTTCCAGACAGATTTTTTTTATGTTCTTCAATTTTTAGTGTTTTCTGATCTTTGAATGAATTCGCAATTCCGGCTGCTCAGGAGCTCCGATGAACTGGATGTTGGACTCATTGGACAACTTGTCGAAACTGAAGATCTTCCTAGAGGTAACTTGTCTTGAAAAATTCATTTGGTGTCCTAAATTCCTAGGCGCCCCTAGCTACTTGGGGTGCCCAACCTTACCAGAGTTAGATTTTTTTCTGTGTTTTTCATTTCTTCTTTTCATTTTCTTTGTCTGTTCGATCTGCAATATCTAATTACTAACAAATCTTCTGAGCTCATCGTTGAATTAGTTGGAGAGCCTGCTAGAAACTGAAGGAATGTTTTGAAGATTGCTAACCTTGAAACCACCTTTTGTGCCCTCAAAATCTTGGGCGCCCCTGGCTACCTGGGGTGCCCAAACTATCCAGATCTAGTCACCTTTTAGTGAATTTCAACTTTCAATTTTGACCTTCCATGCCTTGTCCTCCATTTGATCTGAAACTACAGATGATTGAAGAATCTGATGAATTGGCTGAGACATCCACTAGATAGCTTGAAGAATCTTGAAGATAACTGAGTTTTCAAACCCTAACAGTTGAATGTGACCTTCCAAAACCCTAGGCGCCACCCCTAGCTACCTGGGGCACCCAAAATTCTAGAGATAGAATATTTTTGATGATTTTCATGATTTTTCAGTTTGCTACTTTGATGAAACTTCTTTGTTTGATCTGATATTTCAGTTGATTGATTGATCTGATGGACCTTCTGATAGATTCACTATGGAACTAGAAGGTTTCTA
>VDFB02361459.1:0-82543 GCA_007258455.2 Sequoia sempervirens | reverse complement strand
GACGGATATGCTCATACACATGTGTTGACATGTATGTACGCATACATACGTATACACAGGTATATATATATGTACACAGTCCGCTTGATATCTGTGGTAAAAAAATAATATTTAATATTATTGCCTAGCAAATTTACATATATATTTATGTATAAATGTATATATTAAGGATGTGATAATATTTATGGATATTGACATAAATACATAAATACCTATGTAAATATATTATATATTTATATATTTAAAATATATGTATTAATATTAAGGTAATATTTACATATATGTAAATATATATATATATATATATATATATCACGATGTAATGTCGGAAACTATATATATTTATATATTTAAAAATATTACACTTAATTGAAATACATATATAATAAAATATATAAATGTATGATATTGAAATGTAAATTATATAAATTTAAATAACACACAATCCCGTGAAAACTCTTCGAATACATTTGAAGACTTCATTTTTTTGAAGCGCACCACTTTGTAAAATCTTACAATGAATAAATATCTCATTTTAAACTATATTGAACATTTGAAAAAAAAGGAAAATACGTTTTAAATCATGAAATCGCGTGAGAAAGTCGCGCGCATGAAGAAAAACGCGTCTGAAGCGCGCGGGTAGAGAATAGGTCAATAAATAATGGCCAAAAACTATTCTTAAGGCGTCTGAAATGGCAACGTGGATTGTTGTAGGCTCGACCTATCATTTGAAACGAATTTTTATAATCATTTATATCAAATTAACCTAAAATCTGGAGAACGTCTTGAGCTGTCAAAATCCGCCATGTGAGTTGATTTATTCTGCAATTGTTGTCATCTTAGAAGGTCGAATCACCTCCTTAATTCGCCACATTGCAAGTTTGAAATATTTTGTAGATGTCTGGCATTTTTCTTACCTTCTTAATAGCAAATTAGTTGAGCAGGGACCCTATATAAAGGACGTTACTTCATTCTTCAAATCACGCCTTTTGCTAAATTCTGAGTTGAGCTTTTGTGTGCGAATTCATCTGGAGAACATTTCTTTTCTGAGTATTTTACGGTGTGTGGGAGTAATTTCGGCTGTGAGAGTATTCATCATATCTGAGAGTATCATTGCATTATTCATTTCTGCCTGTCATCAATTCTGAGTTTAACATTAAAGGATAGAGATTATCTTTCATTCTGGTTTGAAAGTTCTCCGTCAATAACAAGAAGGCTGGAGATCTTTTGACTGAAGGAAAAAGGAGCTTCAGACTCAATCTAAATCACCATCTACATAAGAGTATTTTAATAAATATCAAGCAAGCTATTCACCTTCTTATTCCATTCTAATATACTTCTAAAGTTCAATAGGCATTCTATTCGTTCATACTATAGAAGAGTTTCTGATCAAGGGTTGAATTCCTGTTTACTGAATGTACAAGGATAAGAATGTGATATTTTGTTCTATTCTTTAATGCTTGCAAAGATTAGGATTTGCACTTAGAATTCATAATCAAAGATAAGGCTATGGAATTTAAGTAATAGTATTGTATGTTTTCTTTTGTATGCATTGCTTGCATTAGTGTACAAACTACACTGGAAACCTAGATACATTATAAAGTGTTTGCTTAATATTAACTCCATATGAAGAGTATATGTTTAAGTAGGTACTAAATACTAGGACGGGAATGATAGTATCGAGTCAAGTAACAATTTTCAGCTTAAGTCATTAAGGTTAACTTAGTGAAGCTTGTGTAACTCCTAGGCATTGATTTCCAAGAAAGGAGAGGACTTTGAGTTACTTGTTATGCTTTTCATTTCTAGTAGTTTAGCGTGATGTAGGAGGTCTAGGGTACGCACTACCCCGGAAGGACTAACCTACGCATAGTGTAAGAAAGCCTTAATGCAAATCGGCCCTGAGTAGTGTTTATGATAAATGACCCTCATTCGAAGTACTGAATGATAATACTTTGGCCAAAGTAGTGAAACGTACGACTGCCACGTAGACGTGAGTTAGTTGAGACTACACTGTCAGTTCATTGTGATCCGAGTACTAGTTCAAGATTGTGTAATAGCAAGGTTCTAGTTGTGTAGGACACAGCACTATGCTCAGTTGGTAATCGTTAAAGGATGCCCTACCAATCTCTTCTTCGAAGGGAGGGCCATCTATCTAACGATAGGTGTGCGGGGGACCGCATTATAAATCCGTGGTTGGCGGAAAAGAGCCCGAGTGATGTTTCTCCTCCACAGCAAGCGGCCGATGTACCAAGATTTGAAAGGACAATCTCCTGGACCTTCTTACTACTATTTGTTTTAAAGCTCATTGGAGCTATGATAGTTAAGGTATGTATTCTTGTTTCATGTATTGTGAAGTTTTTATATTGAAATGGAATCTTTATTGTAAACTAACATGACAATTTGTTCACGTTTTATCAATAAAGGAAAAGAAAAATTCTATTGCAATAACATGTTAACATGTTTACTTACTTTTAGGATGTAATTTATCGAAATTTTATTTTACCGAAGGGTCGGGTTGTTACATGAACGAACCCAGATGACTAGATCTAAGAAAAAATGAAGTTTGCCTAGACATGCGAGAAAATATAAGACAAGAATAGAAGAAATGTGAGGGGGAGAAGCTAGAAGTTATAAACTGGTGCTTTTGAAAAATGACGCTTGGAGATGCAACCTTTGAAAAATTGTTCCTTTGTGTAACTTGAACCTGGAACTACGAAGAACACTGAAAATGGCCTCCGTTAAATCCTTGAAAAGGCGTTGGAGAGAAAAATATCTGTTTTTAGCTTCAACCTGCAAAGAATAATGAAGTTGGGACGCCTAGGCTTGAATAAATATGAGTTTGGGAGGTGAGTGTCAGTTATGGCGTCAACCCTGATTGAAGAGCCAATTCACGTGCATGAGAGTTTAACTAAAAGTTGTCCACTGATTTTGGGACACCATATGCAAGAGGAAGCATGCAAAAATCATAATTAAGAGTCAATTGGGCCCACTTTGACTTTAGGCATCCAAGCTTTTGGGAGTCATAATTTTTTTAAAGATTTTCAACTTTTGTTGTGGCGAACTGCCTTTGTTTGACCTTGAATTCTAGTCACCCAGTTGATCTTGAAGCTTGGTTGACAGATTCATCGTGAAGCTAAATCAAGTTTGAAAAGATGTTGCTGGGAGCTGCAAACCTCAAAAACTAGTTCTGATGGCTTGAAATTTTGGGCGCCTTTTGCCAGAAGGATGCTTTTTTCACCAAACTTAGCCATTTTTTGGATGCTTTTCAACTTCTTTAATTTGACCCTCCGTGCTTGAATCTACAATCGTCGTTGATTGATGAATCTTGCGAACAGACTGAGATATGGAACGAAAAACCAGTTCAATTCCGAAAAGAATGACTGGTATTGCAATGTTTGTAAATTGATTTATGAGGCTCAAATTCCTAGGCATCCCTAGCCTGTAGGGGCGCTTTTGTGTCGCTGAGATACATTTTGCACTTTGTAACCTTTGGCGAAATGCTCCAATTTCACCCTTGTTGCCGGGAGTTTGACTACTCCGATGTTCGTGTTGACAATCTTATCGCGGAGATTGATCAACTCTGAAGAGATGTTCCTGGGAGTCACGAAGTTTGAAAGTTGCATTTGAGGCCCCACAAATTTGGGCGCCTTTTCCAAGAAGGGTGCAGCTTTCTTCAACACTTAGCCAATTTTTACGTTTTTGATTTATCTTGACTTTCAGCATTTTGCACTTGATCTTTGTTTGCGAGCGTTCGACAAGTCTTGAGAGTTGGCTGTTGGGTTCATTGCATAGTTGGAAGGATTTTGAGCAGATCTCTTGGAGAAGACAGCTGCTGAAAGCCTCATCTGGTTGACCAAAAGTCTAGGCGCCCCTGGCCTATAGGGGTACATTTGACCTTTTGACTTTCATTTTCTTCTCCGTTTTATGTGTTTGTTTGATCAACTGATATTGCCGTTTGATATGTCTCATGGACTGGCAAATAGATTCGTTGCGAAGTTGGATTGAAGCCGGGAAGATCATTTGGAGATAGTCAATACAAAAACTGACATTTGATGGCTCTCTTTCTTGGGCACCCCTGAGCTACAGGGGTACAGTTTCATTTGTAAATTGCCATTTTGATGATCTGTAACCTTCAACATCTTCTGCCTCTGCCTTCGTTTGCTGGGGTTTGACAAATCTGATGGATTTGCTTGATGATTCGCCGGAAAGCTGGTAGAATTCTGAAGAAGATGACTGGTTTTGCAAGTGTTAACAATTGCATTTGGCCTCTCAAATTCAAGGGCGCCCTTGGCCAGCAGGGGCACTTTTGGCTCCAGACTTGATCATTTTCTGATGATTTTACTCTCCTTCGCGCTTTGTGATCACCGTGTTGCTTGGCTGAGATGACTGCGTTGAAGCATTGTTGTTGTTGATGCAAGTATGTTCACCATTGTGATTGATTTGATCATTTTACGTGTATGGACACTACAAAGTTGACTTGGGTGCCCACTGCAAAGGCATCTCCCTTGTAGCAATGCGTACTGTTCCTAGACAAAATATTTTTTACATTTTTCACCTTTTGAAAATCCCCTCTGTCGCAAAGCATCTTTCGCCATAGAATCTTCTGTGATGCGTTTGAGGCTTAGATTTCGACACTTGGTATTTGGCTATTTGCCATTGTTGACCTTGGAGGTCCTAACTTTTCTCCTGAAAAAGTGAAATAGACCCACCAGAGCAAAACTAACTTTTTCTTGATTCTGACTTGACCAGTGTGATCGTGAACTGAAATAAGCCAATCAAAATTATTTTTAGTCAATTCTGGAAAGATCCTATTTTTTAAGGTTTTCCTAAAAATAGGGGCATGAAACCCTAATTTTCAAAATTTTCAAATTTTGCCAGTATCCTCTGGACAATAAGCCCACAAACAACCCATGCTTCGTTTGACCTAAAATTGACTTTTGACAACAATTTTACAAGATTTAGATCATTTTAATCAAAATGCCTTAGTAAAGCAAAAAATTTATTTTGGGTACAACATTAGGCTTCGTCTGGTGACCATGTCAGATACTTACGGCATAGGAGAACCGAGAATCTCTAGGTTTTAAAGCACAGACCAGTATCTTGTTAGTTGGGCATGGAGTCAAGACTTATTTCAAAATACCTATTGGTTTGGAGTTTTCCTAAATTCACCTAAAAACAAGACTACTTAATTACCTAAAACATGACAAGACTTGACGGAACGGGGAAATACTTTACAACATAACAAAAAATAGAAATAAATTATTTACAAATATTTACTGCACCCTTGAAGGGATGAAATGCTTGAGATACTGTCCGCTGTATGGTAGCGGGAAGAGCCTTCCATTCAAGTGCGAGAGAATGTAGGAATTCTCTCCCGCAAACTCGTGGATCTGAAACGGCCTTAGCCAAAGGGAGTTAAGTTTACCGTGCATCCCTTTGGGCTCGTGTCTCTTGTCCCATAATAGGACTTTATCTCTGATCTCAAAGTCTCGCTGATGAGCCTTCTTGTCGAGGACCACCTTCACTCGCTCTTGATGTTGAGTGATCTTATCGACTACATCCACCCTTTCTTCTTGTAGCTTCATTAGGTACAAGATGTGTTTCTCGATCGGATCTTTGAATTCTTCATTCTCCACTGTGGATGCTAGCTGCAAAGTGGACAACTCCAATGTGATGGGTAACATCTCCTCTGTGCCATATAAAATAGGGAAAGGGGAAGTGTCGATGGCTCTCTTGGGAGTGATTCTGTCAGCCCAAAGAGCGTCGTACAATTTCTTGTGCCAAGCTCGTTGATTGGAGTCAACTAACTTGCACACGATCATGACAATTTTCTTGTTGGATGATTCGGCTTGTCTGTTACCTTGCAGATAGTAATCTAAAGAGTGGGACAAGGTGATGTCGTGATCAAAACAAAATTCTACTAGCTCCTTTAACTAGAAGCTTGTTGCGTTGTCAGTCACGATCTTCCGTGGTACCCCAAAGTGTGTAATGATGTTTTCCTTGAGAAAGTCGCACACGACTTCGAAAGTAGCTTGCTTGGTAGGAATCGCCTCAACCCACTTTGTGAAATAGTCTGTTGCTGTCAGGACATAAACATGTCCCTTGCTGGAATGTGGATTGATCAGACCTACGAATTCGAGACCCCATTGCTGAAATGGAGCATCTATGATTACTGGTCTAAGTGGAATGGTTGCCAGTTTGAGTTTGCCAACAAACTGTTGACACTTTTGACATCTATTCACCCAATCATATGCGTCGCGAAACAAAGATGGCCGGTAGAACTGTGCTCGTTGGATCTTGAATGCAGTAACCCTTGATGAGAAGTGGCTTCCGCATGCTTGACTATGAAAAGATTCCAACAAACACCGTTGTTGGTCCCTGTTGACGCATAGCAGGAATGTTCCATCAAGCCCACACTTGTATAGAACGTTATTTCTAAGCACGTACTTTTGTGCTTTTAATCTAAGAGTTCTTTTTTGTTGTTTGTCCAAGTGAGTTGGGCATTCACCATAGGTTAAATAGTACCAAAGTTCAGAGTACCATTCTTCTACAAAATCAACTAGTAGGACCATGGGAAGGTCCTCTTCAAGCTCTGTTTCTTGTACACCATTAGCAACTCGATGCTTTAGATCACCATCTTCTGCTATAAGCTGAGATAGACCTCTCTTGCGAACGAGTTTGGTTGGCTTGATCTCCAAGTCGTATTCCTGAACCCTTGCGATCCAATTACCTCTTTTGGTGCCCATCTCCTGTTGAGTTAGGACACTTTTGAGTACGGGATCTATGACATACACCATTGTATGGGAATTCAAGATGTAGAATCTGAAATTCTTTACGGCTCTCACAACTGCGTATGCATTTTTTCAATTTGGGAGTACCGAGACTCGCTGTCCTTGAAGCTGCTGCTCATGAAAGCGATTCGGTCTCCTCATTCAGCTTTTTTGTCAGTATGGCAGAAAGAGTGTGTTCTGATGCGTAACAATAAAGAATGAATTCTTTATCGAAATCAGGTCGAACCAACATTGGTGCTTGACTGATGGCTTCTTTTATTGTGACAAACGCCTTCTTTCCTTCTTTAGTCCATTTGTAAGCGGATGTTTTCTTCATCATGGCTGATATGTCTTTGGTCAGCTTTGAGAAGTCGGGTACAAATCTTTTGATGAAATTTACTTTGCCGAAGAAAGAATGTGCCCCAGTTGTACTTGTTGGGAGAGACAGGTTCTTGATTGAATGAACCCGATTAGGGTCAATCTGAGTTCCTTCTTTGGAGACGATGTGGCCAAGCAATTTGTCTTCTGTCACAACAAATATGGATTTCTTTGGATCAATGAAATGTGGTGGTACCTGCATCTCTCGAACACTTTCACTAAGCGTTGAAAATGATCTTGTCACCTCTTTGAGAAAGCGGTAAGGTCATCAAGGTAGACGACAATCAGTGTGTCCTTTAGATCCCCAAATGCCATATCCATGGCTCTTTGAAAAGTGGCACTGACATTGATGAGGCCGAAAGGCATCCTCTCAGAGGCGAACGTACCCCACGGGGTAGTGAACACCGTTTTGATTTGATCCTCCTCAGCTACCACAATCTGGTTGTATCCAAAAAAGCTGTCAAGCAATGACAACATC
Organism: Sequoia sempervirens; assembly: GCA_007258455.2. Lineage (NCBI taxonomy): Eukaryota > Viridiplantae > Streptophyta > Pinopsida > Cupressales > Cupressaceae > Sequoia > Sequoia sempervirens. The sequence goes on along the minus strand of VDFB02361459.1, from coordinate 74,917 downwards.
TCCGATCCGGTGACTGTCTGCAATGTGTGCTCCATGATCGGTAAAGGATAAATATCCTTTAGGGATGATTGTGTAATGTCCCCATTTTGTCCCTATGCTCTTCATTTGGATTTAGCCTATTTCCGGAAATCCGTAGGCTAAGCTGAGGCAAAAAATTAGGGTTTCCTCTTTCAGATACTGCTTAGTTGGCGTTCAAATGTTGTTGTGCAGACTTACTATCTATAACAGTTCGCTATGTTTAGCAAGTTTATCTTTTGGAGTATCTGTTTAGCAGCAGTTGAATCTCTTGCAGCTCGGTTGTTCTGTTTGGCTTTCTGATGCTTTTGAAGCGAACTTACTATTTTTGGCATTGGCTATTTATAGTAAGTCTAAATTTGGTAGTAGCATCATCAGCAATTCAGCTCAAGTCATCTTGCTATCCTTCAGTTTCAGTTTGGCTTTGGTTATCTCAATAGACTAAGTTTATACTTAGTCAATTTTATGTTACTCAGTTGTACCCCACGCCTAGGAGTGATAACTTCATGTTGTTTTTAAAGAGGGGACATTATGGGGTCAATTGTGCATTTAATGATTTATTAAATGCTTTATTATTGCATTATTAAGTTGGACACGTAAAGGAGGTTGAATAAAGTTTTATTATTTCAAAAAGTAAAATGCTTAAAGGTGGCGTCCCTCTTGGAAGTTGAAGTGATTCAACTTCTTGGAATTTGAAGTGATTCAGTTGCCAATTGAAGCTTATATATTGAGGCTTTGAGAAGAGTTCTTCATCTTTGGAAAATATTGTAAAGTTATGCTGTTGGTTTGAAATCCAGAATCCGGCTAAGGGAAAGCTTAGCAAGTTTACTCCATTCTTCGGGCCTGAAACTATGGTTCCTTAGTGTTGATGTAATTTTTGTGACCGCACCAACACAGAATAAAGTTGCCAATGGCTACCCTATTCTCTCTTGATCAAAGTATCCAACACGCTAAGATTGCTAGAAAGTTCATGCGTTCAACTCCAAGGTTCCTTCTAGGTGTTGGATAGTCTCAGTTGGCTCGATGTGATTTTGCTGGTATTTCAAGGGGACTTACGCAATTGTTCGGCAGCTGACAACAGACAGCAGATTAAGGGCCTCACGTGGTTCGAAGGATTTGGCAGGTAAGCACAAGTTTCCTAACACTATCCAGAAATGAACCGAATGTAAATGAGTGTAGGGATAAGAAGGTTCTAATCTACTCTAAGGCGTGGGACATGGCGATCAATTCTCGCAGACTTCAACCAAGCTTTGCTTTGCCTCGCTTTGGACAACTTCCACAAAATCGGTGCAATCTTCTGAGGAGTAATCAAAGGTATTCAAATCACGATCTAACATGAAGACACCATCACAACGATGCATGCCAACATATAAATCATAATTGAAGTTAAGTTTCACGATATTCTAGTTGACCACGCAAGGTGAACCCACTGTCAACGAGCCCGCTAGTGGTATGGATAGGCGAAGTTTTGTTCAAATCGAGCACCACATTCCACAATTACTAAGTACTTGCATGAAATGAAATCTACTTTACTTTAAGCTACATCAAGATTCTACGTAAATTGGAAGGACGAAGAAGCCTCGCTAGCTACTGATAACAAAGAAGAGATCACCATCAATGAAAACTCTTTTATTATGAGAGTGTTCACAACAACTTCTTACAAAGTATTCAAAGGGAAGACTTTCCTTCATTTTCAGTCTAAGCTAAACTATCAAACTATGCTACCTTCTATTCTATCAATCTCTCTCTATTCTTTCTCTGCTATTCTAACTTCTAATGATACAAATGAGGGGGGATGCCCCTTTTATAGCTGGCCAAGTCCAATGGACGACTTAGATTACAATCAAATGAAGGGCTCAGATCGAGCCACATAAACCCTAACCCTAAAACCCCCAGAATAAGGAGTGGTACAATAAATGAATCAAAAGATTCCCACTCACTCCTAAAATAGCAAAGGCAATTATTGCCCACCATCTTCTAGAAGATTCCTGTTTGTAAACGCGTTCACACTGTTCTTCTTCCTGATTGCAAACTGGATGAGTCTAATCATCATGGCTTCTGTTTCTTGGACTGGCATGGCAAGTACGTTCTCGATCTGACTTCAAGGCGACAACTTCTTAACCCTGCTCGACGATTATTTTCCTCCTTGATATTATTCTTCAACTTTGAAGTACTTGATGGTGACCATTAACGCTTGGGTTTCCATTTTTTCCTCCATCCTGAGCTTTGAAAACATTTCTTCTTTGCCACTTGAGTTGGGCACATACTAGGTCTCAACACTTAGCCATTTCTTGCAACTTTTCTTCCTTCATGATTTTATCATCTTGGACTATTTGCTTCATTACTTCAAGTCACCGTGCCTTGGCCTCGGTGTTCACCCTGCAAAACAAGCATGGAGAAGAGCATCAGAACACTTCATAATACAAATTCACTTCACTCACTTGATTTTCATGCTTTGACTCCCAAGGTCTGAGTGATCTCTGGATCTAATGGCGTTTATCATTTTCCCTCTAACAAACTTCATCCTCAAATTCTCCATGCCTTAGCCAAATTTCCAACCCATCTTGTATTCTGCTTCCTGTGTACCTTGAAGTTGTGCCTTAGAAACTTTATCCAACTTGATGGCGCATTTAGAGTGTGTTGTTTGATTTCTCCCTGTCTTAGAAAATTTTCTAACTAGCATGATATCCCCTTTTTGCCTTAGCCAAATTTCCAACCTATCTGTCTTAAAAATAATTCATTTCCTCTAGAATATTTCATCAAGCAGGCGCCTGAGTAAAATCTCTATCTTAAAATCTCCGGCAGGGCATGAAGGATTTCAAAATCATATCTTTGTTGAAGATATCCAGTACCCAGAAAGAAATTCTTCCTAGAAGACATCAAATTCATGTGTCTACAAACGAAGGGGTACTTTTAATTTTTTTTATTTTCAACCTTCGAAAAAGATTTCTCACCAAAGTCTATCCTTACTTCTCATTTAGGTGTACTTGAGGTGGAGTCAAACATTTTTCATTACCTTCACAAGTTGGGTGTTTTTACTATCTTTGAACTTCCATTTCAACTTGCCTTAGAAATTTTTCAAGCTACCCCTTGGCACTTGGGCGCATTTAACCCTCTTCACTTTCATTTTTCCATAATTGAATATTTTCCAATCACTTGCTCTAGTTGGGCGCATTTAGCCCCCTGCACTTCCAATTTCCTTGTCTTAGAGAAATTCCTTCAATACTCAATTCTTGTCCCAGGAGCACTTGGAGGTGTCAACTTCTAGTTTCAACGCCTTAGCAACATTTCCTACCCTTCTCAAGGTCCAGGCGCATATAGAGTAGTGAACTTTCAGTTTTGATGCCTTAGAAAAATTTCTGACTCTTCCCATTAGCTTGGGCGCATACAGGAGGTCCAGCTTTCAATTTGCCTGCCTGAGAAATTTTCATCAACTTCTCCTCAAGGTTGGGTGCATTTAGCATAGTGAGCTTTCAATCTTCCACTCTTAGAATATTTTTCACTTTATCCCTCAATCTAGGCGCAATCAAGGGTCTCTACTTCAAGTTTTGAATACTTAAAACAAATTTTCAATCAACTCCTGAAGCTAGGCGCATATGAGGGGTAGAGCTTCAAGTTTTCTACACTTAGACTTTTTCCAAGCTTCTTTCACAATTCAAGACGCATAAGAGGGGGCCCACTCCACATTTTCCATACTTAAACTATTCTCAAGGCTCTTCTTCCAATCAAGTCGCATATGGGGAGTTGGACTTCAAATTTTCTACACTTAGAATATTCTTTAGCTCTCCATAAGTCAAGGCGTATGTGAAAGGGACCCACTTCAAATCTTGGACGACTTAGAAGCCTTTAATTTACCTCAAATAGCTAAGGCGCATGCATGAAGTCAAGCTTCAAATTTAAAACACTTCTTTCACAAGCCAAGGCGTATAGGATGGGGCCCACTTCATATTTGCATGCCTAAAATATTCTCAAACTTTTCTCCAGTCAAAGGCGCATTCAAGGGGGTGTGCTTCAAATTTGTATGCCTTTGAATATTTTAATCAACCTCTTCTTCTCAAGGTGCATATAGGGGGCCATGCTTCAAATTTACCATATTTAGATTTCTCAAAGGCCTCCTCTTCAAGTTAAGGCGCAAATGAGGGGTGAAGCTTCAACTTTTCTATACTCAGACTTTTTCCTAGCTTCTTCCAAGTCAAAGGCGCATTTGGAGGCCTGAGCTTCAAATTTCACACACTTAGAATATTTTAAAGACCTCCTCCTAGTCAAAGGAGCATTTGAGGGGGTGTGCTTCAAATTTAAAACACTTAGAAACTTTTTCTAGTCTCCTCACTTCTTGGGCGCATTTGGCATGCTGAGGAGGACTTAAGTCCTTGACTTGGAATTTTTTATCAACCTCTTCTTTGCATGGGCGCATTTAGGGGTGGCAGGCGGACTTAACTCTTTGCCTTAGGCTTTTTTTAACTCCTTAGCATGAGGGCACATTTGAACGGGGGAGGCGGATTTAAGTCTTTGCCTTAGAATTTTTTCATGGAGCTCATGTTGGAGGTGGGCGCATTTAGCCTGTGGTGAGGGATTTTACTACGCCTTGGTAACTTTTTGATCAACTTCACCCTTATATTGCACTTGGGCGCATTTTGGAAGTGGTGAAGGACATTTTTAACACTTAGAATTTATTCCATCAACTTGACTTGAAGTGGGCGCATTTTCAAGGGTCTGCAGGACAAACTCAATGCCTTAGAAAAATTGTCATCAACTTATTTCTCCTTGGGCGCATTTGGGGTAGTGAGGTGGACTTAAATCCAGACTTAGAAATTTTCATCAACAGCTGAGCAAGACAGGGTGCAATTAAGGGGTGAAGCAGGATGAGATCCAGACTTAGGCGTATTTTTTTCCTCATTCCTTCTGCCAGCTCAATACTTACTATAAATAGTAAGTTCCAAGTTTTCTCTCTTTTGAAGATCAGATTGATTTGAAATTTTAACCACAGGATCCTCATGACCTAGTTAGCCTGTTCACACTGCCATCTCGAGTTGACCTGCTATTTATAGTATGTTTCTGAAGGTGGTTTACTATTTATAGCAACTGCTTGATTTCATGACCTCCACAACTCTGTTTGACTTGAAATTTGAATGCCTTGACCCTCATCGGTAGACTTGTTCGTTCACACTGGCGCCTGCTGTTGATTTACTATTTTTAGCCTGTTTCTGGAATGCCTTACTATAAATAGTAAGTGCTCTGATTGCCTTCAAATTTTACCAGTGGATAGCTTGAAAGATGCTGATCGCAGTGGGATACACCGGTTTTCAAAAATTCAGGCATTTGACCCCTCATTTTGGGTCCCGAAGCTAGAAACCCTAATCTAACTTGTATGTCGATCAAATGACCTCTGTTTGACCTCGTTTCGGTTGCACTTCGCCTTGTTTGTGATTCTAATGTGCTGGACAACTGCTGGAATGGACCTGCTAAAAATAGTAAGTCTATGGAAATTGATCATCTTGCTTTGCATGTCACATCACTGCATAGCTCTTGAAAAACCCATAAAGAATCACCTGACATGCGCTGAAAAGCCTTGCATGAAAACCCTAAAAATAGCCTCTAAAGACAGCTCTTGAAAAAGGTCCTGATCCTGGTTTGCATGTTACACCACTGCGAAGCTTTCAAAAAACTCACAAGGAATATCTAGACATGCGAAGAAAATTTCAACATGCAAACCCTAAAAATAGCCTCCGAAGGCTGAGTACTGAAAGTCATCGTCTCATTTTGCATGTTATATCACTGCGTAGGTCTCAGAAAACCCAGAAGGAATCTCCAGACATGCATTGAAGAACTTTGCAGATAAACCCTAAAATCTGCTCCCAAAACTGAACTTGCTAAAAATAGACAGTTGTCCGTTTCAACTCAAAATTTGTAGACGAGCAGCTTGACATGTTATGGATGCAGTGTAACGATCGGGGCTTCAATAATGCTGAGAGAACGCCCTGAATTGAACACTTACTAAAAATAGTAAGTTGTCAGAATTCACTGAAATTTAGCTGAGAACCTTCTGGAAGCTTACTGACTGCAACGTGAAGCTCAAATTTCAATTTACTCACCCCATTTGACCTCAAATTGACCAGAAAAGTACAAACCCTAAATCTCAGACTTAGCCAAAGTTTTACGTTCAAGCTCAAAGATGGGCACACCCCGGAAAGGCAGACAGTAGAGAGAGAGAGGGAGAGAGAGAGAGAAAACCAAAGCCAAAAGACAAGGAACGGAGCAAAAATTAGGGGGTCCCCATTTTGAATGGGGTGATGTGTGAAAAGGTCACAACATTTGGCATCCCCACGAGAAAGTGTTGAAAAACACTTTAAGAATTGAACCTTGGTTAATCTTCCTTAAACCATCATACGGAAAGGATACTTACTCAAAAGGGGAGAAAAATCCGATATTGGATCGAAACACCTTCATCCAAGATCCTCTGAGTGTGTGCATATTCGTTCCATCTCTAAACCATCTTGACCTCTAGGATCGGCCACCGCAAGTTATATAAATGTCTTAGCTTCAAAAGCATCCTAGACATTGCCTCGCCGCCAGTCAGGCGTCCACAGCCCCGACGATGTTGTCGCTACAATTCTCACGAATATTGCTCCACTGCCGACTGGGCGTCCATAGCCTCGGTGGAGTTACTCGCGTGTTCCCAAAACCAATATTTCATAATATTTCTTTCATTTTTCTCTTTTTCATTTCTTTTTTTTTAGATATTTCTTTTCAACACATTTTTCTTTTCCTTTTGATTCTCCGTCAATTCCACAATTGGCTGGCAAGCAATGAAGCCTCCAATGGGTTTGAGAATTGTAGTGGCGTTGAAGCAAGACGTAAGATTTTCACTTGCCATAACCTTTCCCAAGAAACCAAAATGACTCAAAGTGGAGAAAGGTAGGGTATTTAAGATCTTTAGACTCATGTGTTAAGACACAATAACGGGTTAGCCTCCCGAGACGAGCTTAATCTCAAACTGGATGATGACAAAAGTAAAACAACCTTGATCTTCAACATTCGCACAGATTCCAGTGGAAAGAAACCAAGTTGTGAAAAGAAAAACATCATCACCCCTCTCGCAACGTGTTGTACCCAAACCAAATTTTTTGCTTCATCAAGGCATTTTGCATTTAAAAGTCTAAATCTTGTTAAAATGTTGTAAAACACAGTTTTGGGCAATATCAAGCATGGAGTTTTTGTCAATAGTTTGTCAGTCAAAGTCAGTTTTATTGAACAGAACCTGAAGCAGAGACTCAGAATAGAGTTTTCACGATGGAGGAGCATCTCACGACGGCATTTTACATTGCACATGGTCATTTCAGTGATCGAGACATAGTTTTCAGTGATCAATTTATGAAGATTTTTCAAAGGAAAACTCAGAAAGTGCAAGTATAGCCCAAGGGCGCCCAGCTTGATGAAGGTCAAGATCTTGTTTAAAATGTTCAAGCATCCAGTCAATCTCTTTAGAATCAGTCTGGCTATCCGTTGAGCTATCCAGCGAGGCTTTTCGAGACCTGCAGCTCCGGCAAATAACGACAGAAGTTGAAATTCCTAAATTGCCAGATATGAGAAACTTGTCTTTTTTAGGCAAAAGCGCGCCTCTAGCCTGAGGGCGCCCATCTTAAAGAGGGGGTAAATCTTGGCATTTCTGATAGCTGATACAGTCAATTTGTTCACAATTAGTCTGCTCATCCAACAAGATATCAAACGCAGTCATCCGAGTTTCAGAGCTCCGGCAACAGTTGTCTGAAGATCAGCTTATAATGGAGTTTTCACGTTTCTGAGCTTCTCCGTTGTTTCCCAGTGCAAGTACAGCCCAGGGGCGCTGGTTTAAAGCACCCTTCAAATGGCAAAATTTGCAGACAGAGTCTTCCTAACATTAGTAATATTCTAGCCCAGCTCCGCGATGCACCATCCTGCCTGTCGATCCGATGTTCCAGGTGATCGTGGCGGCGATTCTACCAAGCACGTAATTTCACGGGCGGACCAACAAACGATTTGCAGTGTATTTTCACAGTCTAGAGGTGCCTAGCCTTTAGGCCTGCCAGATGAGCTCGTTCGCGTTCGAAGTCTTCACGGCTATTGAGCGTAATCATTTTATCTATCCAACGAGCCTAGCCGTCAGCCTTCGGGATTTGGCAGTCGCTCGTACGTGTGAGGTCTTTAGTGTAATACTGCAAAGTGAAGATATCCGGAAAATGGCTAAGTCTGGAGCGGTAATTTTAAATAAAATACGCACTGGAGTTTTTGAGGTCTTAGAAGCAGTTTTCTTGCTTCGTCACTTCTAGAGACTTCTCTTGTGGGCCCTTCTGGCTGTCCGTTAAAACAGATAGTGCCTGAATCGGGTCATCCCAGCTCCAGATATTAGACGTCAAAGTAGGGTACTTGGATGAAAGTTTGATTTTCGTTAAAATGACATCAGTGCAACTAAGAGCCAGGGGCGCTTTTACTTTTGAGGCCCTTAACACAGCTTTCAGATGTCGTGCGTATATCCGTTGGATGCAGAATGCCTCCAGGAATGCAGTGGGCTTCATTTCTTATCAGCAGGGTTCATCGTTCACCGCCGCCACCGCTTGAAGTGTTAGATGGCAATTTAGGAAAATGGTTAAGTCTGGAACCCGTAAATGAATTTAATCAGGGGCGCCTAATTTTTCAAGGTGTTAAACGATGGATTCTGTAGTTATGTCTCCCAGCAGACATTTCTTCGGTTTAGTAGGTTTCCGATGAATTCTCCATCAATCTCAAAGATCAACTTGGCCATCCGTAACCGTCGGCTGGGTCATTGTAACTTGTCGCCGTACTATAAAATAGAAGTTAATAAAAGTGCAAATGGTTCGAGCAAATGGACTTATGAGCTCTGATGATGTGGACTTTTGAATCGTAAGGAGAATCCTGTCCCTGAAGCTCTAAAGCTTCATTCAATTGTCAACTGGAGTTTCAAATATTTTGCATATTTTAGCATTGAGTGGCGATTTTCTATTTTTGGCGCCTTCGCTATTGCATAATAAATATTTTATTATTATTTATTTTTGAACTTCCAGTCAGTATCAGTGTAATTGAAAGGGGTCCAATCAGAAGGCTTCTATTTTCAGCTGAGGTTTTAAATCTTGTAGTTGTCAGATTGATGCGAATTTCATCTTCTTTAAGCATGGCGCCATCTTCATTTATTATTCACAAAGCTAAAGAGAAATTCGTTTTTCTTAAGAGAAATTCATATTTTTCAAGAAAAATTCGTTTTTCTTCAAGGCAAAGGCGTATTTTCAAGCAAAATTCGTTTTTCTTCATTCATAAGGCGTATTTTCAAGGGAGATTCGTATTTTTCAAGGCAATTCATATCTTCAAAGTCAAAATTCGTTTTTCTTCAACCAAAAGGCGAATTTTAGCAAACCAAAGGCAAATTCTTCATCAACAATCATTGGCGAAGATATCAAAACATTTTATTTGCAGGTACAAGTCAGAATTATCAGCAGACTTCAAACAAGATGGCGATTTTAGCAGAAGCAGAGCACTAAAAACTTCTTTCTTCTGTCTTAAATTCTTCTATTTCTCGTCTTAAATTCTTTCGCATGTTTGAAGAATTACACTTTTGGCAAACAAATCATCCGTTGATTCGTAATAGCCTCGAAAACCTGACAGCTGTAATTCTTTGTGAAAATTTTACTCCAGAAAGCATCGGGCCGAGGCTCTAATTTTCTCAACTGCAATTCCTTGCATGGTCGAAGAGAAGTCACAAATTTTCGCGAAATCTGACATTCTGGGTTGTCTTAGAATCTTTTCTGGACAAAACCCATATCTCGATACGAAAATAACTCTTCGAAAGGCTATTTTTAGCCTCAGCAGGCTATTTTTAGTTTTCCAGAAAAATTGTTAGAATATAGCCGTGTTCACAGTCAATAGGCGAGTTTTTCAGAGTACAGTACACACAGACTGAATTCAAGACCAAATCGGTCTTAATTCATGATTTCGTTAGAAAAGCTGAGACCGATTTGTATCAAGCCACAAAAGAGATAATGGCCATCACTTCAGTCATGGAGCCGCCAAAGTTATAAGTCAGTTAAATGCTAGTTTGAGTGTGCAAAGATTGCCAAGATTGCTCAAGTTGCTGACATTCAGATGCTGATGCAGTTGGCAGCCTCGTTAAGGGATTGATTGCTCGAGATCACGACCAGTAGACTTCAGTTCCCACCTCTCAGGATAGACATTACACACAGGAGTTAACTTGGCATTACCCTTTCAAGTTAACTCGATGTTGTCATCACATGCATATCTATTCTGAGATCAGCTTTACACACTTGGAGTTTCTTTTAGGGTTTTTCGTTAACTGATGGTAGTATTCCAGTTAACTTGCTTTCAATAAGGACGTGCATGCTTGCACAATAGTCCATTTTTAGATTAGATGTTTCGGTTAACTGATGGTAGTTTTCCAGTTGACTGTATAGTTTACTTCATTAGGGTTTAGCAGCAAATCTTGTATGCATTGCAAGACTGTAGATGACTCAAAGTGATTTTAGGGTTCCCTACACCTTGATGTATATAAATAAGAGCTTTTGCTCATTTGTAAATAACTTTTGCATGAGAGAAATATATGCTGCGCCTACCTTGCCCTCAATATTGCTCTTTTTGTATTTGTTCATGTGTATTCGCTATTACGATTAATTGTTATGCCACATAGGGTTTCATGCAATTGTAATGGTGGATTCTTTCATTTTGTGCATCTTTACCATTGTGATCAATCGTTATGCCACATAGGGTTTCAAGAAATTACGGTGATAAATCTGTTTTGTGAATCTTTATCATTATAATCAAGGGTTATGCCACATAGGGTTTCGTGAGATTGTGATGATAAATCTGTTTTGTGAAGTATTTACTATTTTGATCAAGTGTTATGCCACATAGGGTTTCATAAGATTGTCATGGTAAATTCTTAAATCTGTTTTGTGCCCAATGAACTTGTCTAGATTGAACTGATAGATGCGCCACCTTGCCTTCAAGTAGAGAATCTAAACTCGTTTATCGTCCGATAGTCAAACCCTGCTCCATTTCCTCATGCTCTGTTTTCTTGAGGAAATTGGATAGATTTAAAGTAGTTAGCTTAGTTGTAGTTAATGATCTGCGAAACCAGAAAATCCTTAGCTGCAACGTTCTTGGTTTTCTTAACCTTGTGCCTCTTCCAGCTGAGAACAAAAAGATAGGACTTAGATTACTTCTCTTTTCATGCATTCCAGCACAACGAGGGAGCTTCCCCTCCTAATTTGAAGAGCACTCATTGCGTAGTGTACATAGCTGTTTGTACAAACCTGCACTCCAGAGGTGTTAGATTTTACGCCAACACAACGGAAAACCCCAAAATCTCTGCCCATTCCAGACCAAAACCACTTGAGTGGACAACTCAAGGGAAGAACGCCAAACCAAAAACCCAAAGGGCAACAAACCAAAACCAAAACGGGGAGCGGAAAGCAAGAAAAAGCAAACCTAAATCTAACTATATTACAAAGTAGGCTGTCGGAGGAAACCTAAGACTGGAAATAATGCTTGAGGAATTGCCCGTTGACTGGCAACGGGATATCCTCTCCTGTTCGTGTCCGTAACTTAAATGCATTATCTCCCAGGATCTCAAAAGCTTGACAAGGGCCCAACCACAATTTGTCGATTCGTCTGTTCATAACTCTTTGATGCTTGGCAAAATTTTCCAAAGCTTCATCCCTTGTCTCCTCCAGGTGCATCAATTGAGACAGCCTTGTTTGAGCCTTGACTTCTCCACATTCTCCCTCTAAAGTGACTTGTTGAATCATCTTTGGGATTTGCTCCACGAAGATCTTACTCATGGCACCTTGTAATGTCCCCTTCTCGAGCATGATCTTTCCAGTGACCGTTGGCCTATTCTGAAGACCCGTAGGCTATTCGGAAGGTGAAATTAGGGTTTCATGTTTCGAAGGATGCTCTTGCTTGAGGTTGGTTGTTTCAATGGCGGATTCTTTCTGGGTTTTCAGAGAGCTTCGCAGTGATATGTTCTTGGCATTCTGAGCATTTTCAGGAATTTACTATTTTTAGTAAATTCTATTTCTGGCAGTGGTCCTGTTGGTTTCGGCTCGGTTGGCTTTCCATTTCAGACTGATCAGTTGGCTTACTCATTTTTGGCTCTGGGGCATAACTGGAGAGATAAGTCGAATTATTTTAATTAAGTCATGTTTAATGTTATATTTTAACATTGACCCCTTGGCCTAGCAACTTCACTTTAAGTTGTTTTAAAAGATGTTCTTTATGGGTGGGCGTCTCATTGAAGGAATTAATTATATTTCTTATTAAAAGAATTATTCCAAGCATAAGTTGGATGCCAACTTCAAGGAAGAGATAAAGTTTATAATTAGATATTGCTTGGGAAAATGGGACGCCATCTATTGGAGGATTAGGGTTTGACTCAAAAAAGAAGATTAGGGTTTCGAGAAGGTCAACTGGAAATTATAAAAGGAAGCCATTGGTTCTCATTTCATCATTTTTTGTCTATAGGAATGTTATGCTGCCGGATTGGCTTTGGGATTGCTTCGAGGAATGTAAGCCTCCTAGCTTGGCATTGCTTCTCGCTTGAAAGATAGCGACTAGTGGTGAGATAGTGTAGTTTGAGAGTTTGTATTGGGATTTGTGCATTGTAGTTAGTTTGTGGCTTTGTAGAAGAAGTATTGATTTTTTAAAGACAAATCGCCCCTCTTGCTAGGCCGTACCATTTGAGTTGTCTTGGAATACATGCATAAAATAAATAGGAACTTCTGAGTCAGTTTTGTGTTCCAGTCTTGGGCGCCATCATCTTAGGATCATATTGCATTTGGTCTTGTGAAATTTGAATGAGTTTGGAGTGAGTTGTGAGTAAATTTGTGAGTTTCAGGGCTGCTGTTCATGCATGAGAAAAACAGGACTGCCATAAATCAGATTGTGAAGTTGGTCTTTATAGTGCAGTTTTCTGATCATAAGCTTTATTATTCAGTGAAGGAGATTCAATATAATATTGCAGCTCTATCTAACTCTTGACTCACGATCTTAGCAAGGCATTATCTTTCTTATTGTAAGCTGACAGTAGTACTGACGACAGTTCTTTGATCAAGCTTTATCATGATTTGTAATGCTCATCTTTACATTCTGTAATCGCAATTGTATTTCTTTTATCTCCGCCATATGGTCACCTCATTTCTGTATTGGATTAAGTAGCACATACTTGGTGTTGAGTGTGCTTTCAGTATATTAGATGGTAGGGATCCTCTGACCACATGCTTGTCGTTCGCCGGCGCATTCTTGGTTAGAGTTCTTGCATAAGCATTTCAATTAAGACCCTCTGACCATATGCTCGCCATCATCGGCGCCATTCTTGGTTAGAGTTCCTTCCAGCTCAGTTTCTGTATTCAGATCCTCTGACCAATGCTCACACCTTGCCCACATCGGGATCCTAGTGTACATTCTGGTTAGAGTTACTTCAGTATCGTTTTGGTTTAGAGCTAACCCTAACGACTGTGTAATGCCCTGCTGATTGTAATTGAAAATTTGAAAAAATTTGGCTCGGAATATTTCACACCTGCACTCTCTGGATGGAAAGCCTCGTGAATTCTATATGAATTGGGTAACGACAAGTCCTCGATGGAAGCATTTTCTGTCTCTTGCTTTACACCTTTTAATACAGAATCTCCGAACATCCCTTCATTCTCATTCCCACTTGAACCGTTTTCAATCAATACTTTGGTGGAGGCAGGCGTATCTTCTAAAAGCTTTTCTTCGTTCAAACATTGCAATATGAGGACTTCTTGCTTGACGGGTTTGTATGAACCCAAATCGGTTTCCACAAACAAAATATCACTGTTTTTACTGCACTCTGTGATCATTATTCTAAGTCGTGGCGTACTTTCAATTTTTATCTGATTTGGAACTCCTCTCCAAGGCAACCACATGTGGGAGAAGTCAGTCGCAATGTATCCATTCAATTTCCTTGACCAGTCCCTGCTCAATAGCATGCCATAACCATCAGGTATATCCACAACTGATATGTCAATGCGACTCTGAATTCTGGGATCCGCTGCCAGCTGCATATGGATATTATTTAATTCTCCTACAACTGGAACTTCAGTCTTATCCAGCTGAGTCAGCTTCTTGTTGGTCTGGAGCAGAATTAAACCCAACGCCTCACATACCTTCAAAGGCATGACATTACTTGATGCACCAGAATCGATCAAACAGTTATGCAATAACTTTCAAAAAATTCTAACTGAAACAAGAAATGGGGCTGGCTCATCCTTTCCCTGATAGAAAACAACTGGCTTTTTGCTTTCATCTGTTGAAGCATTATTCCTTTAATCTTTTCTATTCAATTGAGATTCCTGAAATCTACACATATCCGGATCTCTCCATTCTTTTTGTGCACAGGAACGATGTTTGACACCCAGGTGGAATGATGGATTGGAAAAATAATCTTGGCGTCCACCATCTTCTGTACCTCTGCGTAGATTGTATCTTGGATACGTGGGTTGTAGTGTCTTTGCTTCTGTTTGAAGGGCTTGGCATCAGGCTTGAGTGGAATTGTGTGAGACAATTCCTTAGGCGTGAAGACTTTCAAATCTTCGTAAGACCAGGCGAATACATCTCTATATTGTTTGAACAAGGAGATGAAACTATTGCTTTCCTCTGCAGTACAACACTTTCCCAAGTTAACAAGCCGAGGCTTGTCTTCGGTACCAATGTTCACTTGACAATAATCGATAGAGGTTTTGTTGGCCGAGTTCCTTTGATTTTGAAAATGTTTTTCATGTCTATCAAATATATCCTCCAAGGATACTAGACCCTTGGGAATGTTGTTGCCTCTTAATTGAAGAATGCTTGATTTTGTTGCTTCGGACTCCTCTGCTATAGATTCTCTGAAGGCAGAAGTACTACCTTCAAAGAATAAGTCTTGGTAATCATTTATCATGCGGAGAAATTCTTCGACGTGATCATCATCATCAAAGACCTGTCAGTTCTCACAGTTGTCGGGGACAGTTGGCCGGTATATGAGCTCAATGTTGAAAGCATTTTGACGAAAGTCAGAATGAGGCATGAAGAGAGCACCTGATACCGCAAGGGCATCCGCTCTGCTATTGTGCTCACGTGGAATATACTTGATGTCGAATGCTTCAAACCAGTTGATTGCATTCCACACCCTTTGACGATAAGACAAAAGGTGACTTTTCCTCACTTCGTAATGTTCTCTGATCTGTTGCACGATCAGTTCTGTGTCGCCTTCGACTTGGAGTAATTTTATACCCATATCCCTTGCGTTCTTGAGACCTAGTAAGAGCGCCTCATATTCAGCTGTGTTATTTGTGTTTTCAAATTGCAAGCGATATACAAATGGGTATAAAACACCTTCAGGAGGAATGATGACAACTCCTGCTCCCGAGCCTGCTGTTGAGCAACTTCCGTTGAATTGCATTGTCCACATCTTTGGATCTTCCTTTGATGTGCTTGTAGAATATGCAACTTTTTGACTTTCTTCAATCACTTCGGACAACATAGCATATGTGTTGGGACCCATGTCTTGATACAATGTTGTAACCCAAAATTTAAATTTTTGTTACACTTAGACATTTTGAAGAAATGAGTAAAAAGTCTTGTTAAATCAGTCAAAAAGGTCAGAATTTGGGTGTACATGTCTTGCATGAGGGGTAGAAACTCAAAATTTCCAAAATCTGACGATCTGGGTCTACTAAGAGCAGCTTAATCTACAAAACCCAGATCTTAGTTTTTCATCCCTAAATTTTAGGAAAACTGCTATTTTTAGAAATTTTCTAAAATTCGTAATGTTTTCTTGGTTTTTTTGGGTTTCTTTGGAAATGGATACTGGCAAAACTTTCTAAAAATAGAAAGTTGGTCCGACAGGGTCCAAATTGATTTTGATTGGTTCAAAATACGTCCACATCGGGCTGGTTCAGTCAGAATCTCAAAATAATCAGTTTTGCCCTACTGGGTCTATTCTGCTTTTTCAGAAGCATATCTAGAGCTTCGAGGTCATCAATGGAGGTCAGTCGGCTGTCAGGCGTTAGATTCAGCATTTAGAACATTCAACAGAAGGTGAAATGATGAACATGCGTAAATGTAATGTCCCCAATTTAGCCCTATGCTCTTCATTTGGGTTTAGCCTATTTCTGGAAGCTCATAGGCTAAGCAGAAGCTCGAAATTAGGGTTTCCAAACTTCTTGGAGGACGTTTTCGTCTTTTTATGGAGCTTGCACTTGGAAATGTTGAACTTGGATTGCGGATTCCTTCTGGGTTTTCTGAGAGCTTCGCGTTGGTGGTTTCGGTTCGGCATTCTGAGCACTTTCGAGAATTTACTATTTTTAGTAAATTCTATTTCTGGCAGTGGTCCTGTTGACTTCGGCTTGGTTGGCTCTCATCTTCAGTATGTTCAGTTGGTTTGATCAATCTTGACCTTGGGAAGCATTTTTGGTGAGATATCCAGTTGATTTTAAAATGTTATACTTTAATGTTATATTTTATTATTGAGACCCCTTGGCCTAGTGAAGCAACTTTAAGTTGTTCATAAAAGGGGGATTTTGAGGGGTGGCGCCTCATGGAGTTATTTTATTATATTCTAAGGTCCAAAAATCAATGTTTGAAAAGGGACGCCCATCTTGAGGAGAAGATTAATTCAAATTAAAAGTTAAATTGCCTTGAGAAAAGAGACGCCATCTTTGGAGGGAAAAGGAGTTACTTCAAACTTGAAAATTAGGGTTTCTAGAAGCTTCTGGAGAGTTTTCACAAAGTTATATAAGGAGAGCTTGGGTCTTCATTTGGGCATCTGATATCTTGAGTATTGTTATGCTGCCGAAATGGTTGTTGGATTGCTTCGAGGAATGAATGCCTCCTAGCTTGGGCTCGACTTCGTGCTTGAAAGATAGCACCTAGTAGAGAAGTTTGCTAGTTATTGAGTGAATTTGTAGTGAGGTTTTGCATTGTTTTGATGATCTTGCATTTTGTAGCTGAGTACTTGCATTTCTGTCATATTCTGGATGTTGCTGAATATCATAGCTGATTCGAAGTTTCATTCATATATCAAAAATAAAAAAAGATATTGTTCTGGGTGTTGGTCATATCATCTTCTCTACTTGGGGCGACCTTACTTGCAAATTTGTGGGATTTTTAATGAAGTTTCTGATTTTATAAAGCAAATTCGTCATTTCTTGAAAGCCCTACTTTCTGGAGTGCTTTGGTATCCGTGCCATTAATTAATAGCCACTTTTAGCTGTCCTTTTTCATAACTAAACTAGGCGCCATCATTTTAAGAGTATTTTTGCATTAGTTTTCATGTAATTTGAGTGAGAAATGAGTGAGTTGTGAGCTTTTCATTGAGTTTATGTATTGTTGGTTCTGTAATTCATGTTGCTGGTCTGTCAGATCAGACTTGAGAAAATTGCATATTAGCGAAGGAAGGGTGTTAGGAATTCATTATTGACCTAGTGGATGACATCTTTACTATTGCAGCAACTTGTAGAGCTTAAATCCTTGATCTTGCAGGCATTCTACTTCTCATTGTAAGCTGAACAGTAGTACTGTCAGCATTTCTCTCATTTTGCTTATCATGTTTGTAATTGCCCACTGAATAAGTGGAAGAGGCTGGCTTGCCGCCTATTTACTTTGATTTGCATTGTAATATCGTACATCTCCGCCCTATGGTAGCTCCATTCCCACTCCGGGTTTGAAAGCACATTCTGGGTGTTGAGTTTACTTTCAGCATTTGTAGTGGTAGAGATCCTCTGACCATATGCTCGTCCATCTTGGACACATTCTTGGTTAGAGTTACTTCCAGTTGTAGTTCTGATTAATGTACTGACGATTCTCTTGCCATATGACAGCCTCTCTCTTGTTGAGATTGAGTGCGCATTCTTGGCAAAGAGTTATATTGTAACTGCTGGTTTGATTTATCTAACCCTAATGAGTGTGTTGCATTGCTGATTGTAATTTGAGAATTGAAAAAAATTGGCCCGGTTCATTACAGTAAAGAATGAGGAAGAAAATGAAAGATGATGAAAATTTTCTAACATTGCCAGACATGGGCGCCCCAGGTGAAGAAAGGCGCCTATCTTTTTTGGGCATCAAATGTCAAAATTAGGGTTTGTGCCTCCAGTTAAAGTTGCTCAGTTCTCTGCCAGCTCCGCGACGGATCCATCGGTGCAGTCAACGGATCATCCAGTCATCCAAAATTCGACGCCAAACACGAGGTATTCAAACTGAAGCCAAAGTGGAAAGAAGTGAAATTTATCAAAAAATGGCTAAGTCTGGGTGAAGTGGGCGCCCCAAGTGAAGAAGGGCGCCCAAGTTTTTAGGGGCTCTAACAGATGAGTTCAGAGAAGTATGTCTAATGTGATCTCTTCGCAGTTGGTCCAGCTTTCCAATGAGATATCCAGCACGTTGATCGAAGGTCACAGTCGCCGGATACCAAGCGCCGAATAGGGGGTCTGGCGAGAGCTAAGAACAAAGATTTAGAAGCAAACACAAAAAAGAGTTACAAAATAATCTAACTCTGGTGAACATGGGCGCCCCCAGCCAAGATGGGCGCCCAAACTTTTGAAAGCCTTAAATTCATTGTTTGACGAAGTTCATCCGGATACCAAGCGCCGAACAGGGGGTCTGGCGAGAGCTAAGAACAAAGATTCAGAAGCAAACACAAAAAAGAGTTAAAAAATAATCTAACTCTGGCGAACATGGGCGCCCCCAGCCAAGATGGGCGCCCAAACTTTTGAAAGCCTTAAATTCATTGTTTGACGAAGTTCATCCCAGAGGACCCCACCTCATATCTCGTCAGCTTTGCGATGAGCATAACAGGCAGTCGATCCGATGCCCGGAGCACCAGATTCAAAGAGATCATTTGTAGAAGAGAAGCTAATGAAGAAATTTGAAAGTCATGAAAATGGCTAACTCTGAACAAAATGGGCGCCCCTGGAAGGAAAAGGCACCTATGATTTTGGAGGTCGAAATGAAGGATTTTGCTAGAGGTGCCTCAAAAACTTCTTTCTCAGAATCAGTCAAGCTCCGCCGTGAAACCTTTAGCTCGCTTGTTGGATCAATCAGCCAACGGGAAATCAGAGGCAAAGTTGGAGGTCAAAATGGTGAAAAGTTGAAAATATCAAAAAATAAACTAACACTGGAGGAAGTGGGTGCCCCAGGTGAAGAAGGGCGCCCAAATTTTCATGCCTTAGAGAAATTTTTGAGATTTTCAAAAAGAGTTTCAAAATTACCAAGTGAAGGATGGCGTCCAAGTTCAATGAAGCTGAGTTTTAGGGTTTTCGAAATAAAAGCAAAGAAAGCAAAACCTAATCCAAAGCCCTAAAGTCTATTTAACATCATTCTTTCATGTATTTTTCATTATTTTTGCAGGTAGCATCCAGGGGAGAAAGTTGGAGCAGCAAGTTTGAAGAATTTTTGTGATTCAAGAATCCATCTTTGCTGGTTTTGCATCAGATTTTTCAAATCAGCAAGCATAAACCCTTGCTTTTTCAAGCTTTTTCATCTAGAAGATCGAATTTTTCAAGCAAAAGGCCAAGGCATTCCATTTTTCAATCATCTGGGTCTTTTTGCCTCAATCTTTTGAAGAATTTTTCAAGAACTTCATCAAGTTGCAGCAAGCGCTTTTATTTTGCATGTCAGTGAAATCCTCAGTGCATTCAAATTTCAACCATCTGGGTCTTCTCCAATCAGTCTTCTGAAGAAAACCCATATCACAGCTTTTTTCAAGAAAATTTCAAAACATAGGGTTGGCTGCTTTTTCGATCAACCATCAGGGTTTTGCAAATCTAATCAACTGGGTCTATTTCTAATCTTGTTCTAAACAAAACCCAGGTGCCAACTTTTTTCGGAAAAAATTGAAGAAATTAGGGTTTGCTGGTTTTTTAGGCAAAATTCAAAATTTTCAAAAAACGAACGATCTGGGTTGTCTTGCAACGAATTTATGAGCAAAACCCATATCTCAAAATTTTTTTGAAAAAATTTGTCCGTTGGAGCAAGAAAATCAGCATTCTAAAAATAGAAATTGCTCAAGACTTGTCTGAACCTAGGCGAGTTTACAGTCATTCTTCAAGTTTTCCGAAATGGAGTACACTCCCAATGTTTTCAAGACTGAATCAGCTCTCTATCACGATTACATCAAAACAGCTGAGACAGACTTGCATCATATCAAGCCGGTGTTCGATCTACATGCCTTGGTGAGAGCAAGCAACACTTCAATCAAGATCCTGGGACATTCTGGACTCCTCGCAGCAGCGTCAATCCCTATATCAGTTCAAAGTCTTGAGTTCGTAATCACTTGCATTAAGCATTACAACCCGGCTACAAAGGAGATCCAGTCAGCAGACGGTAGATTGATTTGCACAAAGACAAATACAGTAAGAAGATTGCGCAGAGGTGGATGAAGGAGAAACACAAAACATTGCCTAAGAATGTCGGGCAAGGAGAGTTTAAGGATGAAATTGCTATCATTATCACCTTGCTCAACAGGGTCACTGGCTCAAAAGATGCCACCAAGTTTCAACCTTGGATGTTTTATGCCATACCCCACATCATGAAGAAAACCGAGTTCTATGACTGGCCTACCTTGATCAGTGACTGTCTACATCAGCAGATAACAGAATACCTCCAATTTCATGTATTCCACATGGTGTCGTACCTAGTCTACCTGGTGGCCTATCAAGGCCAATTCAGAGGTTTGAACACCGAGGGATCATTGAGTGTACAACATATATATAACTACTATCCCCAGTTGGAGTTCACGAAGTCGTTGCATCACTACAAAAGGGTGAACGAGGCTTTTCTGATGTACACTGTGCGGGACCTGGACAATGAGCTACATGTTCGTATATCTTCAGTTGCCAGGGCAGCGATGGCGGAATGGGCGGATTGGTTTATATAGTTTCCCACTTTCACCTATCTCAGGGTCTATGGCTATTCAGGTGCCCCGCTCATGTTACCAAGGTACTCGTCGGACGAGGTCATCTTCATGGAATTCTTGAGACAGGCCCACGATGTTCATACAGTCCTGAGAAATAGGAGACCCTCTCTTCAGTTTCCATTAGGGTTGGGTATATACACATGCAGGACGGCTGCAGATGCCAAGTCAATGGGAGATGAGTTATATAAACTCGGCCTCAAGTCCTACAGCGAGAGACGATCATTTGATCCTCATGGTATCTACGCTGGCCGAGTTGAGAAGAACTATGATCATATAGCCGCACTTGAAGATTTTTGGGCTAATTGTACAGATGAGTTCGAGGTCTGGAGACGTAGTTACAACAGACTTACTCTCCATCAGATGAAGGATTGTTTAAATGAAGACATAGAAGGGTTATCAGATGATGACGAGGATGTGCTTCTCCTGATGTATACTCAGAAGCAAATTGAGGATCAGCCCCTTCCACAAGTTAACTGGGCTAATAAAGAGTCACTTTCAGTTGAAGACAGGACAAGACAAGTTCTTGATCATAGTAAGGTTTTCCTGGTCCTGAAAAGGAAAAACTCCATTCCAGTAGCAGAGCCGCCAAGGGCAATTCCCTCTTCTTCCAGAGCACAGTCGAAAGGGAAGGGTAAAAGTCAGTCTCAAGAAGGCGTCAAAGGTAGTAGATCAAATAAAAATGTAAAAAGAAGGTTGGATTTCTCAGACATAGTCATACGGGAGCAGCCTACAGTTGATTCAGAAGTCCCTCTTAATGAGCCCGTACCTCAGAAAGAAGCAGAGGAGCCACCTTCAACACATGTTTCTGTAGTTTTGACAGGTTCTTCACCGATTCACATTGATCTTGATATCGAAGATGATGAAGAGATCGCAGTAGCACCTCCTAGGGAAGTTAGTAAAGATACTACCGTGTCTTGGCTTGAGAACTCCTTAGGAAGGGTTAGAAGAAGGCCTTCATATCAGATGAGTGTTGATGATCTTGATAACATCTATTAGGAGCCTCCTAAGAAGAAGGCAAAGAAACAGGTTCACTTTGATAGGAACCCTGATAACGAGATAGTCATGGAGACTGCATTGCCCCCAGAAGACAAGAACAGGGATGAGGTGAACATGGATGACTTCGTCATGGTCAAGGCCAATCTTGGTAGAAATACCAGACATGCAGATTTGAGTCTCTTCAAAGTTGTGTCCGAAAATCTTCAGGAAAGAGTACTCGAGGATGCAGAAGACAAGGCAGCCCTCAAGGCTGAGAATCAACAGCTCAGGCTTTTCATTTCTAACCTTGTCCATGGTTCTTCACAGGTAACCCAGTTGCTGCCCCAGATTCTAGAGACACCAGCTGATCATCAGCAGTTAAGACAGCTGGTCATTTATGGGAAAGAAAATCAACAGTGGATCGAGAGTTTCATTATTCGAGGAAGGGAGATCTTGGCACGGATGTTCCAGTTTAGGGAAGATGCTCATGAGCTACGTCAAGGTATCCAAGGATTTGAACAAACACTAGCTGAAGTTAGACCAAGGCATGAGATCATCATTGCTTATTTAGACACAGCCTATGGTTCAGCAGTTTCCAAAGAACACAAGAGACAAATTCTTGCTTGGAGGGAGCGTCATGTTTTCAAAGTTAAAACCTATGAGAGGATATCCGAGGAATTCATCGCCTACAGACAAAGGGTGATTGAAGCTCTCCTTTTCATCAGTGAGTTTATCATAGAGATTCCTTCTCAGTATAGTCTGGAAGACGGTTCCTACGTCGGGCTTGATGAAGTGCAAGATCAATTCCAGAGTGTTGTTTGCAGTTGCAATCCAGTTGGCGGTAGGCCATATTTCAGTGATGTCAGCAAAGTTCGAGAAAGCAGCCAATGAGGTCGAAGATTTCCTGAGATCTATCGCAGATGCTGAAGATATTCTTGAAAAGCGGTGCTTTGCCATTGAGGGCATAGATGCACCGAACCGGGACACAATCTCCAACTTCCTAGCGGATGTGATCGACCTTTAAAGCAGCTTTCTTCTAGAAGCTTTCTTTCCCGCTTTCTTTCTATTCTTGGAATGATCCTTATCCATTCTTTGAGAAGAGAAAGAAGATAAGATGTAATAGTTGGCGTTTCCCGCTTTTTCTGCTTTCTAGGGTTTTAGATGTTATCTTCTTTCTAGATTTAGTAATAAAGCTTGCTTGCTGAGCAAGCCCTAGATTGTGAAAGCAAGGAGATTTTAGGGTTCCCTACTCCTCTGCTTCTCTATAAATAAGAGCCTTTGCTCATTTAGTTTCTTTAACCGTGCTAGTGAAAACAAAACGCTGAGCCTATTGTGCCTTCTATTTGTTACTCAAGTATTGTTCAATTGTGTTGTGATAGCAAATTGTTGAGCCTCTTTAGCCAACAAGGAGTTAATGTGATTGCTGTTTCTATTGTGTGAAGAGCAAGATTGCAAGCCTCTTTAGCTGCAATTTCTTGTTCCAGGCATGTTAGAAGTGAGCTTGTTCTAGAGATTTGAGTAATAAAATCACGAGCCTCCTTTGCCTTGATATAAAATCTCAAGTTTCCGTTATTTATGTTTTACTTTTATGATCTTGATTTCAACTTGCATTGAAGTGTGTAGGTGTTTGTTGAGAGATAGTTCATTGAAGTATTTTGTCAGAAAATCTACCTTGTCCATTTCTAGTTTCTCTCGCTCTGCTATTACTTGAGAAACCAGAAACGTCTTTAGTTTAAGTCAGTCGTAGTTGAAGTTCTTTAAATCAGAAAATCTCAGCTGCGGCGTTTGTGTTTAATAAACCTTGTGCTCTAAGCTGATCAAAAAGATAGGCAACTTAGTTCTAGTTTACTTTCTTTCAAACACCATCAGCAAGAGGGAGCTTCCCCTCCTAATTTGAAGAGCAGTTTATCTGTGCATAGCTGTCCGTTTGAAATATGCATACCAGAGGTGCGAATTTAAACGCCAACATACAACACTTGTGCTTGGGGGTCCTGGGATTTTACCATCACGAATCTCGATTTTGCCTTAGGTTCCAGCTTGAAACTTCCTTTCTTCAACGTGATCGTCGCGAATGACCAATCCAACTGAATCTCTCCTCCGAGATCCTTGCAGAAGCTTCTACTCAGTAGCATCCCATAATTGGTTGGAATATCAGCCACTAGGATGGTCATCATGATTTTCTTCCTTACTTGAGCATCTTTTAGTTGGCCGACCAACGACACCGGCTTTGATTCAAGTGAATAACATTTGTCGTGAGTCTTGGTGCATGAGACTCCCAATCCGTTCATGATTTGCAAGGGCATGACGTTGTTCGAAGCTCCTGAGTCTATGATACAATTGCTAAGTTTGAATCCTCCTATATATAAAGATTTATAGAAAGTCTTTTGGCTTTTCTTCCGCTGGTACGGATGACTTGAGCAACGTGGGTTGAATTACAGCTTGCTTCTTTACGATCTTGAGAATCCCATCCAATTGTTCTGGATGGTCTTGAAGATACTCTAGCTGTGATATTTGTACCTTCGTCTTCATCATGGAAGCCACGATGTCAATGTTTGCTGAAGACGGATCTTGAGCAATTGGTGTAGTGTTCTCATGTGAAGACTTGGGATTAGAAGTGGAAGGAACTTTTTTTCCCTTTTCGTTTGATTTTCGTCTTTCTTCCGCTTCTTTTTGTGCTTTGAACTGTTGAGCGCGTGTGAACATAGGCATTGAGATATTCTTGTGATTTACAGCGAGAGAATACTGACAGTATTGTTGTTGTTGTTCTTCTTCATTGACGAGTTCTCTATCAAAGTATCCTGTTGCGAAGTCGCCATCAAAGTTGTCTGTTTGTGGTGAGACAACATTTGAACTTTGTTGTACCCAAACCAAATTTTTTTGCTTCACTAAGGCATTTTGCTTAATTGAGTCTTAAATCTTGTTAAAGTGATGTTAGAAGGTCGTTTTTGAAAATAGAGTTGGTGTTAGTTTCATGTCAGTTTGTTACTGAAGAAATTCAAGAAAAGTGAAAATTTGAAGGAAAATCATCAAAATTTTCTCTGTGAAGAGGGGAGCACATTTTCAAAAGGGCGCCCTATCTTTTAGGGGCTCAGATCCTGTTTTTAGGGTTTGTCACTTCTAGCAGACATTTGTCCAGCATCACGTCAGCTTCGCAACGAGCTATTAAGCTTATCAAATGGACCTATTTTGTGCAAGTTACGGAAGATATGGTGCAAAATGAGAGGAAAGTCAAAATTGGCTAACACTGGAGAAAAGAGCAGCTTTTGAAAAAGGCCCCCATCTTTTTGAGGTGTCAAATGAAGGTTTTTGACTAAATGCCACCCAAGATGTTTATCTCACATTTGTTCAGGCTTCGTGACGCATCCGTTAGTGGGTGAATTGAGTTGTAGAAGTGCTTGGGCGGAGCACATTTTCATTAATGCTGAGCTTTTCAAGCCTTTAATGCCTTCTTTTGATGTTCTCAAATATTCAGCTTGTCCGTGTTACGCTCGCTTTCCGTTGCCTCTCGCCGATCGTAAGATGATTCAGAGCTTGCATTCGGAATTCTAATATTATTTTGGTCAGCCAGAATGGCCATCTCGGGATGAAAATAGCAACTTTTGAAAAAGGCCCTTGATTTTCACCCCTCAGATGATGTTTTCTGGAGAAATGTGCCTTTGCAGCTGTCATGTGGAATGAGGTCAGCTCCGCAGTGAACCTGTGATCCAGTCCTGAAACTTCGTCAATCAAAAGTTATGAAGGATTTGTTTTTCCCTTCGTACGAGATGGAAATGAGAAAATTTGACTAAGTCTGAGAAAAAGAGCAGCTTTTGAAAAAGGCGCTTGGATTTTTGACCCTTCAGATCTTAGTTTTATGATATTCAGTCTCAAGGTATCTTTTGATCAGTTTTTGTCCTGCTCTGCGATGCACTTGTCAGCCAGCCAATCGGTGAAGTCAGTCAGCCAGTGTCAGGGGATGAACAGAGGTCCCGAAGGAGTTTCAAATCCAAATTTTCATCAAAATTGGCTAAGTCTGGAAAACGCCTAGAGAGGTCAAAGTTGATTTTTCGAAAGAAGTTGACTGGTGCGCCCTAACTTGAGTTCTGACTTCAGTTAGACTGAACGATTTCTGGGTTGTCATCTCCAGTTCACATTTTGGCATGTTGAGTGTTCTTTTAGTTTGCATGTCGAGTTAACTAGTTTGCATGTCCAGTTAACTGACTTTGCATGTCGAGTTAACTTGTTTGCATGTTCACTTAACTGAAGTGCATGTTTGAAAATCAACTTGAGTTTGAATGCATGGCGCATTAGTTGAAGTTGTGAAGATTTTGTGAAGTTGGCGTTTCACTTTGGGTTGTCAACTTCAGTTTCTAAAAGGGACGCTTTAGTTCTTAAAGCATGAATTTAAAGCATGTGAAGTATGGCAAATTTAATATTAATTGTCAACTGAAGCTTGATTCGCATGGTGCTTTAATGGATTTTTCAACTGAAGTCTTAATAAGGCGACTTTAGTCTTAAAAGCATGGCGCTTTATTTAGCTTATTTTAGTCTTCAGTTAACAGAATTGAGAGCCAATCATTAACTAGGCGTGGATTTTTAGGGCCCAATCATAATTCAAGCGCTATTTTTAAAGTTTCATGGATTTTGGTAATGAAAGTCTATTTATTCAAGTTTAGGCGTCCATTATTTCTTCATCACAAGCTTAGAAATATACATTCTTTTTGAGCGAGCAGCAGTTTAAAGGTGCTACAGGTGTCAGAATTCAACATTCTTCATAGCAACGGATTCAGATTGTTCAGAGGAAGAAGATTCCAGACTTTGTTTTCAGTTTGCATGCAGGTTTCATCAAATTCAAAAACAGAGATAGGCAAATTCTACAGAAACAGAGCAATAAAACCTTCTTTCTTCTGTCTTATTTCTTCTATTTCTCATTTTAGGTACTTTCTTCGCATGTCAAAGAAATTCGGCATATTTTCAGAGTTTGATCATCTGGGTTCGCATATTTCAGTATTTGCAGCAAAACCCATGTCTTAGATTTTTTCGAGAAAATTGCCCCACAGTTTTCATTCTGAAGCTCTGTGTTTTTTTCCGAAAATTTCTTTGCATGTGGGCCAAGAACACATCTTTTTCAAAATCGAGTCATTTGCGTTGGCTTAGAATTCCGTTATGCACAAAACCCATGTTCCAGATTTTCTTAGAAAAAATTGCCCCGGGAAGCTCTAGAACCCCTACTTTTCTCGACTGAAAAGTCTCTGCATGCCTAGCTAAAACTCACTTTTTTGAATTTTTATTGATCTGGGTTTGCTTAGAATTTGATTCTGCACAAAACCCACGTTTCAGAAAAATTTCGAAAAACTTTCCCGTAGTGAGCTATTTTTAGCCTTGTCTAGAGCTTTTTCAGCCTCTTCAGAAAGTTGTCAGAATATAGTCATGTTCACAGTCAACGGGCGAGTTTTTCAGAATGCAATTCACGTAGACTGAATTCAAGACCAAATCGGTCTTAGTTCATGATTTCATCATAGCAGCTGACAATAAAGATCAAGTGCATCTGAGGGTTGATTCAAACAATTTGACAAGCGTAGACGTGGGGTGGATCGTTGGAATTTTGCGTGTGCAGCAAGTTCGTATGTATTTCTCACAACCAGAGTGTTCGCGGTCAAGCGTCGTGGTTTTAGCATGCAACACTTTTTTCGTTAAGAAGAATCAAGAAAAGCATCAGAAGCATTAAGCTGCAGAA
This sequence comes from Sequoia sempervirens, assembly GCA_007258455.2. Lineage (NCBI taxonomy): Eukaryota > Viridiplantae > Streptophyta > Pinopsida > Cupressales > Cupressaceae > Sequoia > Sequoia sempervirens. The sequence goes on along the minus strand of VDFB02361459.1, from coordinate 47,240 downwards.
GGAACAAAGATCACTCCATTTACAAAGCCGCCAGAGTTACTAGTCAGTAAAATGCTAGTGGATATTTCCAAGATTGTTTGAGTTGCTCGAGATAGCGGCCAGTGATCTGCCAGTTGGGAAATGCAGTTAGTTTCGAGGTTAGAGTCAAGAGCAGCAGTTAACTCGACTTTTAGTCTTGAGTTCACTTGCTGATTTCATACATGCTTATCTCTTCCTTGGAATTATCTTCACGGGAGTTAGGATTAGGGTTTCTAGTTAACTGAAGGTAGTGTCCAGTTAACTTTGCTTTAAATAAGGACGTGCATGCTTGCGCATTGTCCATTTAGGTTAGATGTACCGGTTAACTGATGGTAGTTTTCCAGTTAACTGTATAGTTTGCTTTATTAGGGTTTAGCAATAAATCTTGCATGCATTGCAAGACTGTAGTTGACTCAAGGTGATTTTAGGGTTCCCTACACCTTTTGATGTCTATAAATAAGAGCTTTTGCTCATTTGTACATAACTTTTGCACAAGAGAGAAATATATGTTGTGCCTACCTTGCCCTCAATATTGCTCTTTTTGTATCCTTATGTGTTTTACTATTATGATGAATTGTTATGCCACATAGGGTTTCATGCAATTATAATGGTGAATTCTTTCCTTAGTTAGATCAAATCTGTTTTGTGTTCAATAAACTTGTTCAGATTGAGATGATAGTTGTACCACATTGCCTTCAAGTAGAGAATTTGCACTTGGTTATCGTGTGTTGTTGTAAACAATAAACTTATTCGGATTGAGCTGATAGTCGTGCCACCTTGCCTTCAAGTTGAGAATCCGTACTTAGTTTATCGTGTGATGTTGTTTCCAATAAACTTGTCTAGATTGAGTTGATAGATGTGCCACCTTGCCTTCAAGTTGAGAATCTACACTTGTTTATCGTCAGATAGTCAACCTTGCTCCATTTCCTCATGCTCTGTTTTCTTGAGGAAACTGGATAGATTTAAGCAATTAGCCTAGTTGTAGTTAGTGATCTGTGAAACTAGAAAATACTTAGCTGCAACGTATAGAGTTTTCGTGAAAGCCTTGTACCTCTACAGCTGAGACAAAAAGATAGGAGATAGTTTAGATTACTTTTCCCTTTACAAGCATTTTTGTTAAGCACAACGAGGGAGCTTCCCCTCCTAATTTGAAGAGCACTCATTGCGTAGTGTGCATAGCTGTCCGTACCAACTTATACTCTAGAGGTGTTCGTTGTTACGCCAACAAACTTGGTGAAGGTACAAAACTCAAAGTTGGAGCAGCCTTAATGTATCCCATGATCTAGTTCATTCTTAGATTCTCAGGACATGTGGATCCGATATGTGCATCAGTTTCGTGGAAAGAGAAAAACACATTAGATCTCTCAGCCTCTGCTTGTCTTGGCAAAGGTCCTGGAAATCTTGGCTTGTAGTTGTTGAACGGCTGAAAGTTGTTCCTTTTCGGTTGGTATGGCTGCTAAGGTTGATATGGTGGTGGTGTGGGGAGTGCTTGCTGCCCTTGATTAGGCGACTATCTTTTGAGGATAGTTACTTCGTTGGCTACCTTGTGTAGCAATGGATCTGCAGACGCTTGAACAAGGGGTTTGATGGCATCAGTCTTCATGTTCCTGAATGTGATCATGTTGTCTTCGATCTCAATAGCTTTTTCTTGTGCAATTTGTAAGTTCGAATCATGGCCTAATTTTAAGAAAAATGCTATCTCTAACGGGAGAGCATTGATGAAGCTGCTCATCAAGATCTCATCTGATGGATTGTGTATGGGAGAGGCGTGTGACGAGACGGTTAAACCTTGCCACAAATTCTCTCATTGGTTCAGCTGGTTGCATATTTAAGGTTGAGAGTCGAGCAAATAGTTGATGACTGTCTTCGGCGGGCTTGAATCTTGCCAAGAATTTCTCACTCATGATTACCCAGCTTGTGATGATCCCTGGTTCTAGATGATTAAACCAGTTTGCAGCATTTTCCTCAAGAGTCTCAACAAAGAGACGAACGGCGATATCTTTGTGTGGTACATGCAGAACGGAGCAAGCTGCTGTGAAGGCTAAGATATGCTCATCAGGGTGACAAGCCCCATTGCCGTGAAATCTTGGGAAGTGCTTTCTTGAACGTTTGGGCAGATCATGATGTCCTTGGAAGGCCAATGGGCTGATGTTATTGCCCCAAGGCAAAGGGGTTGGACATCTCAGATTTCTTCCATTTCGGCCATTGTTGTTGTTGTTGTCATTGTCGCCCATTGCTTCTGGCTGAGCCGGAGGTTCTTTAGGTTCTTCTTGGAAATGATCGGGAACCTCTTGAAAGATTTGCTCTACGTTGAATGCTTCTCCAATGTCTTCTTCTTGAAAGAGAGGATTTGCTCTCCTCCTTGTTATACTTAGTACCTGGCTATCTGCCATTTTTGACCTTGGAGGTCCTAATTTTTGTCCTGAAAAAGTGAAATAGATCCACCAGAGCAAAACTGACTTTTTCTTGATTCTGACTTGACCAGTGTGATCGTGAAGTGAAATAATCCAATCAAAATGATTTTCAGTCAATTTTGGAAAGATCCTATTTTTTAAGGTTTTCCTAAAAATAGGGGACCTGAAACCCTAATTTTCAAAATTTTCAAAATTTGCCAGTATCCTTTGGACAATAAACCCACAAAAAGCCCATGCTTTGTTTGACCTAAAACTGACTTTTGATGACAATTTTACAAGATTTAGATCATTTTACTCAAAATGCCTTATTGAAGCAAAAATTTAATTTTGGGTACAACAGGTTCTTTAGAAGTGCCAAATAATGGGTGGCTTTCTACCACAACATTGGGAATAGATTGAAGCATAGGGTGCTTCATTCTCTTTGATCTTCGTTTTGCTAAAGGATGATTTTCTCTATGACTTGTTACATCATCTGCTTGCTTTCTCCATAATATATGCTATTACTTGCTTTGATGGCATTGGTGCACCATTCTTTCTAGGGCAAGTTTTGATGCCTAGTCCAAGAATTCCACATAGGTAGGCTTTCAATTGACTATATGAGCTTGAAATCTTGACATCACACCCCTTGTGTAATGTCCCCATTTTTAGCCCTATGCTTTCCATTGATTGTTAGCCTATTTCCAGAGGCCCGTAGGCTAGTCGAAGGCAGAATTAGGGTTTCCTATTTTCTAGGAAGTTTCCTTTTGAGTTTTCAGGGGTTCCGTGCAGGAGTTTGGCAGAGGGATTTCTAGGTCTTTTTGGTTTTTCAGAAGGCTTCAGAATGGTATGACATGCATTTTCATCAGATGACATTTTCAGACTTACTATTTTTAGTAAGTTACGATGGCTGCTTGGTTTGTGCTCTAACGGAGTTTAGAGTCACTATTTTTTGTAGTATGCTATTTTTAGTAAGTGATATTTTTGGCAGTGCAGTTTTAGTAGCAGTTTAGAGGTTCAACATTCGGTGTCTATTTCTGGCAGGGCAGAATATGCAGTTGTGTCTCTAGCCTTCTTGGAGCCTATTTTGGCAAGTTGATGACTTAAGTGATTTTTTATAATATGCCTTTTGGACTCCAACGCCTAGAAAGATAACTTAAGTTGTGTTTTCCCCTCTGGATGTCCAAGTTGATATTATATTTGCATTTTATAAAGTTAAATCTTTGCAAGGTGAAGTTGGCGCCCAAGTCCAAGTCAAAGCTGATTTTAAAAGCTGATTTTAATCTTCTCCATATGGGCATCCCTTTTGGAGGGAAAAGGTGGTTTGAATTTCTGGGTCAGAAAAGCTATATATACAGGACCTTGCTTCTTCATTTGTTATCCATTATTCATCTATAACGAAGTGCTACTAGATTTTATCTAGACTTTGCTTTGGGGTTGGAATACCTCCTAGCCTTTCTTAGTTTCAAGTATGAGATATTCCTCCTAGCTGATCAGAGACTGCTTCTTCAGTCTAAGGTTGCAAATAGAGCTTCATTGGAGATGGCTTCATTCGACGTTTTTTGATTTTGGTGGTAATGAGTTTGCTTTCAGTTTCTGCTCATTTTGGTGTGTTTGCATCACTATTCATGTTGCTGGTTTGCCTATGGCTGATCCATGTTTTTGCTCACACTGACCGAAGAAGGCGAGAAATTTTTGTGGGTATTGATTAAACAAATTTCTCATGCTAGGGCACCCATTCTTGCCAAGTTTTGTGTTTTTAGAAGGAGAATCTGAATTCTAAGAGCAGGTCGCCCTCTTTGGGGACTATACCTTTTGAATGGAAGCACATTGGGAAGCGTTCCGTGGTTTTGAGAGTTGTTTGGATTGATTTTGCTATTGGAGGGTGGACACCTAGTCTCTAGGCATCATCTGCATTCAGTCTTGGGTCATTCGGAGGAGTATTGTGAAAGATATGAGCATTTGAGTGGGTTCCGTGCTCGCTGGTCAGAAAATCAGATTGCTGCTTCTTCATATCAGACCTAGTATCTTTGTCATAATTTCATATTTTACATGATGCCTTGTCAATATGTTGTTTAGAGATGAATTCCTAACATTGGGCTTATTATTGTAAGAATTTCTCATATGATATACTATGTTTGAAATCATTTGTAATCATTGTTCTAGTAGTACTAATCAGCGCTTATTTCAGTATAATGTATTTTCACTGAGGCTGGCTTGTGGCCTAAGCATTTTGCTTTACATTTACTTTCCTTGTAGCCCGTTGAAAAGTGGAAGAGGCTGGCTTATTATGTAAGTACTTTCATTTTCTATATTGGTCGGCTTGCCGAATAAGTACTTTCATTTTCTATATTGGTTGGCTTGCCGCATAAGTACTTTCATTTTCTATATTGGTCGGCTTGCCACCAATATCATTGTATTTCCAGCTTTCCAGTTTAGCTAACAGATCCTCTTACACCGTATGCTCTTGCCTTTGAAAGGAAATAGAAAAGAACAATGGAAAGAACTAATAAATGAGCAATTGTTTGAAGGAAAGATATTACCAAATAGATTGAAGTAGTAAAACCAAGCACCACCAAAGCAAGAGAGACACAAGAATTTGATAAGGGGAAAAAAAAAGAAAAAACCTCAATAATTATGGAGGCAAAATGCCTGAAGAATAATACAAAGAGAGAGAGAGAGTTGCAGCCTTAGGCTTGCTTGCTTGAGTCTTAAAGAATGAGAGCAGAGGCACCTCAATAAGTAGAGGTGAGAAGGAGGAGTTAGAATGTAACTCCCAACTCAATGAATGCCACCATTCATCTATGTGTGTGCAAAGTGTCACCTCTTAAGGAGGTGGTTACAAATATTCCTTAATAAAGGAATTAAAAATAAGCCATCCTCACACATGTGTGAGATGACAAAAAAAGACAAAAGACTTGTAGGAATTCCTTTGGAATATTCCTACAAGTTAATAAATAATTAAAATTAAAGAATAACCTTTACCAAGTAAAGATTAATCTTCTAACAGCCTTGCCCACTACGGGATATGGGTGATCAAAAAGTGAAGGGTTGCATTCAAGTTTGCTTATCTTTCATTAAGCTAACGTTAACGGGTGAAGTTCTTGTGTTGAAAATATATATATAAAAAAAACAAAAACTAAGGGGGATATTACATTGGTACCAGAGACAAAGTTCTTGCCAGCCTGTTGGGAGAACAGTAAAATTCAGAGTTACTACAATGGATTTCAGTAGATTTGCAGAACAAACCAAGAGGCAACATGAGCATGAGGCTTCACAAATATTTGAAGAATATCAAGGCATTACAGATGAGTTTAAGAACACGGTTTCATTTGACTCCTTGAATTGTGTTGTGCTACTCAAACCTGGAAAATTGGGTGTGGTTAAGTACATCCAAAGAATGATGGAAGAAGAATCAGAACTTGCCATTGATAAAGAATCAGAGAAAGATGAAGAAATGCCTGTTTGTGGTTTGCAGCCCACAAGTAAGCATATGGGAGAGAAAAATCAGTCAACAAGCTTTGAAGATGGCACAAGCAAGGTGCACATGTCACATCTAAATGACTGTGAGTTTGAAGAAGATACCTTGACTTATGAGGAGTGTGTGGTGGAGCCCTAAAACAATTCCTTAGACTTGCATGTGATTGGTAATGGTGAAGATCAGTTTGGCCAAAAGAACAAAACAACAGTCTTGAATCCTAATTCTGATTCATCCAATGATGGTCTTAAGACTAATGACTTCACATAAGATTTTAGTAGAACTATTGTGTATGGTGAGTTCGCTAATGAAGTGTATGTTGAGGGTAATTTTGGTGGTGATATTGAATCAGCTTATGACCATTATCATAGTGCTGATGTTTATGGTGATTTGGCTGTATTCATACCTAGTCATGTTGAAGAATTGGAGATGGATAATTTTCCTCTTGTTGCTGACCCAACTTCTCAGGAGTTATTGCATGAAGAATTTATGACAAGTAACCAAGAAGACCTCTTAGGTATGCATGTGCCTACTAATGATGAGATCGGTAATATATCTACAAAAGAAGGACTCATTGAAGGCAAAAAGGAGAGAGTTTTCAAAACAGCTAGCATTGATGTTTGCTTACCTCATTACGGTGATGATGACATAGGTGGTTTGGGGTTTGATTACCAGACTACGCCTTTGGAGAGAGATACTTATGTTGATATCAGTAGTAGTGAGTTGGGAAGTGCCTTATTTAAAGAGACAACACCCCAAGAGGAGTACAAGAGCACCTTTCCTTGGAACAAAACAATCAGCCCTTTAGCACTTCGGATCCGGGGGTGATGGCACCTAAGTATGCCAAGGAACTTGTTTGGGATAAATTTCCATTTGACCTAGATGATCAAAATTCAGAAAACAATGTAAGCTATGAGGTTCCCATTGGAGAAGACGATGTCTTTGACGAAGGAGCTTCTAAGGAAAAGCTCCATAATGACCTCTTTGAGAAGGTTGCAGCCACTAAGGAAGAGTTTTCTGCTACTGAAATTCTCAGAACAACACCTATTCGGGAGCAATTTCATTATTCTAGTGATAGTAATCTTGGTGTTGAGTGGGAAACTCTTATACATTCATGGATGGGTTGCAAGAGTTTACCAAAGAAGTCACTAATTTCTTGAGTATGCATTTGGTTTTAGTGGGTACTTGGGGGTGTGTTGGAGACCATTCTTTGTTGGGTATCCATGTTTGGGGTCTTCAACAAGGTTTGATGGAGCTTATTGGGTATGGAAAGAAGAATCTTTAGAGGTATAAGGATCAAATTTTCAGAATCTATGGTGTTGTCCCCTTTACCAGCCATTTGGTAGTTCCATTTGCTCGTCAACAAATGGATTGGAGTGAAATTCTAAGTGTTGGAGAAAAGGAGTTTGATGTTGGGTTGCAGACCAGCCCACCATACACTTGGAGTTACTCTCATTCAGGAGAGTTGGCACACTATTTCTTGCCAAGGAGGTACAAGGTTTCAATGGGAGATTGTTTTGAAGTGCTTCCCAACCACTTTAGAGGTGTTATTATGCAACACTATTCTCTTCTCACATGCTAATGTTTGGGAATTCCATGGGCACTACTGTTATCACTTGAGCATAGCACTAAACTCAGATTGTACCTTGTTGCTTCTAGCTTTGATCAGCAGTGACTATTGGTTACTTCAAGCCTTCTGAACTCAGGGAGTTCATTAGATGGGGATTTGTGATGCAAGCCTTGGTGGTTCCATCTCAGTGTTGGTTTAGGACAGCGAACCTCCACTTGCTTTGGTTCACCATTATGAGATTCTTGGAGTTGGAACAGACAGATTTTTTAGGAGTCTTCATGGTTGTGTGAAGTATTATGATGATATATTTGTTGATCTCTTGCGAGGGATGGCTTTCCTTTTAGCAAGAAGATTTGAGGGAGTCACATATACAGTCGTGGCTCTGTTAGACACCATGTGGAGATATGCTGAGGAGTATGGTTTTGAGTTCAGTGGGCTTTCCTTCCTATTGCCTAGGATTGTGATAGGCAGTGGCATTGCAGATATGGACTTCTTAGAGTTGTTTGGGTAGGAGATGTTGCATGGTATTGATTTCAGGCCTCCCAGGTTATTCAGATTGAGTCTCGTGGAGGGTAACATTTTGGGGTTACAGTGGAGGATAGTGCAAATTTGGCATGATGGTTTCACTGATGTGATCATAGTGGTGCAACATCGCCATGGTGGGTCCTTCTTGAGATGACATGGGATCCTAGGAACCTACTTTGTTTTGTGTGGATCAGTCTAATATTTCTAGAGTTGTGGTGGCATTGCTCGAGGACAAGCAATCTTTGGGAAGGGCAGACTGTTATGTCTCCATTTTTAGCCCTATGCTTTCTAGTGACCATTAGCCTATTTTCAAAGGCCTGTAGGCTAGTCGGAGGCAAAATTAGGGTTTCTTATTTTTTAGGAAGTTTCCTTTTGAGTTTTTAGGGGTTGCATTCAAGAGTTTGGCAAAGGAATTTTTGAGTCTTTCTGGGTTTTCAGAAGGCTTCAGAATGGTATGACATGCATTTTCATCAAATGACATTTTCAGACTTACTATTTTTAGTAAGTTATGATGGCTTCTTGGTTTGTGCTCTAATGGAGTTTGCAGTCACTATTTTCAACATTATTCTATTTTTAGTAAGTTCTATTTTTGGAAGTGCAGTTTTAGCAACAGTTCAGAGGTTCAGCATTCAGTATCTATTTCTGGCAGGGCAGAATATGCAGATGTGTCTCCAACCTTCTTGGAGCCTGTTTTGGCAAGTTGATGACTTAAGTGATTTTTTATAATATGCCTTTTGGACCCCAACACCTAGAAAGGATAACTTAAGTTGTGTTTTCCCCTTTGGACGTCCAAGTTGATATTATATTTGCATTTTATAAAGTTAAATCTTTGCAAGGTGAAGTTGGCGCCCAAGTTCAAGTCAAATCAATTTTAAATGATTATTTTAATCTTCTCCATATGGGTGTCCCTTTTGGAGGGAAAAGGTGGTTTGAATTTTTGGGTTAGAAAAGCGATATATACAGGGCCTTGCTTCTTCATTTATTATCCATTATTCATCTATAACGAAGTGTCGTCGGATTTTATCTAGACTTTGCTTTGGAGTTGGAATACCTCCTAGCCTTTCTCAATGTTGAAAATCAAGAATTGTTTACCTTGTTCCAGATTTCATTCTAGTTGCTACAATTGTAGAACCAGTTGCAAGATCTTTGCTACAATTGTTTACCTTGGTCCAGATTTCATTCCAGTTGCTACAATTGCTAAAATCATGAATCTCGGAGTTGAAAATCCAATGCACCATTTTCAACACCAAAGATCTTGCAAGATACTTCACAACCTTTCCAAATTGCTATGTCTCAATATATTCTTCCTCATATGGTGCAGTTGTGACAAAACTCTTGAAACCCTTCACAAAGGGTGTGATTCCCTTCTACTAGCACCCATGCCTTTCCTCTTTGCTGCTGTTTGGTGCCTCAAAGTAGAGTTAAATTCTAAATAGGGGTGCAGCTTGATATTAGTTGATAAAAACAACAATAGAAATTCCCATAATGGGCGACAAATATAATAGGGTAATAAACCCTTGTTTGGTAGTACTGTAGCGCCTCAACTCTAAGCTCACAATATCTTTCCAACCACACAAAATTTATTATTTGGAACAAATCTTGAATAAAATTTACCTTGCAGCACAAAACCGAAATCCTTGAAAAAAAATCTTCTTCTTCAGCGTAAAATCTCAATCGAATCCTTTCAGAACATTTTGTGACCTTGAGTGAATCATGCTGTATTGGCTAGGGAAGATCTTTCACTCTCGAAACCAATAAGATCAACAAGTATTTGAGTTTATACCTCATGGCTTAAGGGAGACTATACAAAGTGCAAATCATCTATTTATCGAGGACTACAAACTTATTCTATTTTGGCGTTAAAGAGGATGAACAAGCAACTAGGAGGAAATTGGACTAGAAGGGTCCAAGAAAGAAGAAACAAATGCAGTAATGGGGCTGTTGGAGTTCACAAAGAAATGTGTGGAGGTAGAAAGTGACTTGAGGTAGACAAGCATAGTCCAAGTACAAAGGAGAGGGGTAACCAAAGTTGATAGCAAGGAGTTGGATAAGATCAAAGGAGCTAGAGCAATTGATGAGGTATTGAACATCAAGGACTTGTACATTACTGCAAGCGGAGTTCTTAGAGGGGATTAAACAGTGTTCCATGGGGTTTCGGGGACGGGGACGAGGGGATGGTAGGGGACGTGTTTCAGGGATGTGGGGACAGGGGGTCTAAGTTTGGGGGCGGTGGGGGGGGCGACAGGGTGCTGAAATACATATAGTACTTGAAAAAATAGTTATAAAAAGATGTATAAGTATAAGAATTATACATCTTGGAGACAACTAGGAGTCCCTAGACGTTTTGAGGACACCCCAGCGTCCTCAAAGTCCTAGTGGCGTCTTGGAGACATCGACACTGGTGGTGGGATGGTGGTGCTGGTTGTGGGCTGATGGGGGGACGTCCCCTCCAAGTCCCCAAGTCTCCGAGACGTCCCCGTCTAGGAAACGCGGCTTTTTTTGGGGGGGACGCATCCCCGTGGAACACTAGGATTAAATGAAAGATTTGGTAATCTAGGAAATGGGAGATTTTGTGGGATTGCCAAGAAAAAAATGAAAAAAGAGTAAAAGATAAATAAGTTCACTTGACCAAGTAGAATAGAATAAGGCAATATAAGCCATGTAAAATATGTATATGTGGGATGAAAGGTACAACAAAAAATGCCAAAAATGAAAAGAGCAATTGAAGAGTTTGAGACTATTTTAATGTTCACAATGATGGCAATCCCTAAGTGATAGCTAAGTGAATTAAATTGCTAGAATCAAGAGTCATTGTATGAATATTAATACTAGATGGGAAAATGAGGCATCACCGAAGTACAATGAGTGAAGAACTAGTGGGAGTCAAAAAGAAAAGGAGAGATCATTGATAAAAGAAGCTAGGTCACCAAAGGAGGAAGAAAATGAGGAGAGTGATAAACAAGTAAATAGGTGAAGGGAAAATTGGCAAGTGATAGAAGATGACAACTCTAATTGCCAAAAGATGTCTGCAAAATGAAACAAGGAATGAGGGAAATAGGATTTGCACAATTAACCACAAATTAGAAGGGAACAAAAGATGATTAGAGGAAAGAGTGTGAAGCTAATTGTTGTGACCTTTTCACACATCACCCCATTCAAAATGGGGACCCCCTAATTTTTGCCCCGTTCTTGGTCTTTTCGCTTTGGTTTTGTCTCTCTCTCTCTCTCTCTCTCTCTCTCTCTCTCTCTTTGTTGGCTGCCTTTCGGGGGATGTGCCCGTCTTTGAGCTTAAACTTGAAATTTTGGCTAAGTCTGAGAATTAGGGTTTTGAATCTTCCGTCCAGTTTGAAGTCAAATGGAGTGAGTGAATTGAAATTTGAGCTTAAGCTTCTAGCAGGTTCCCAGCAAAATTTCATTGAATTCTGACAACTTACTATTTTTAGTAAGTACCTAATTTGGGACATTTTCTCAACACTTTTGAAGTTCTATCCGTCACACTGCATCCGGGACACATCAAACTGCTTGTCTGCAAATTTTGAGCCAGATCTGACAACCTTCTATTTTTAGCAAGTATCACCTTCAGAAGCAGATTTTAGGGTTTGCATGCGAAGTTTTTCAGTGCATGTCTAGAGAATATTTTTGGACCTACGTGGTGATATAACATGCAAGATGAGATGATAACTTTCAACAGTCTTCACTTCGGAGGCTATTTTTAGGGTTTGCATGTTGGAGTCTTCAACGCATGTCTGGATATTCTTTGTGGGTTTTTCGAAAGATTTGCAGGGATGTAACATGCAAACCAAGATCATGACCTTTTTCAAGAGCCGTCTTCAGAGGCTATTTTTAGGGTTTGCATGCAAGACTTTTCAGTGCATGTCAAGTTATTCTTTATGGGTTTTTCAAGAGCTATGCAACAGTATAACATGCAAACAAAGTTGGTCACTTTTTCAGGGACTTACTATTTTAGCAGAACCACTTCGGCGGCTGCCCAGCACTTTAGTATCACAAACAGGGCAAAGTGCAACAGAAACGGGGTCAAATGGAGATCATTTAAGCAACATGCAAGTCAAATTAGGGTTTCCAGCTTCAAGACCCAAAATGAGGGGTCAAACACCAGAATCTCCGAAAACCGATTTATCCCACTGCGATTAGTATCTTTTAAGCTATCCACTGGTGAAATTTGAAGACAATCTGAGCACTTACTATTTATAGTAAGGCACTCCAGAAATAGGCTATAAATAGCAGGTCAGTAGCAGGCACCAGTGTGAACAGGCAAGTCATCCCATGAGGATCACACCAGTTAGATTTCATGGTGAACAGAGTTGCAGAAGTCCTGAAATCAAGCAGTTACTATAAATAGTAAATCACCTCCAGAAACATGCTATAAATAGCAAGTCAGCACGAGATGGCAGTATGAACAACTTAACTAGGTCATGAGAATTTTGTGGCGCAAATTCCAAATCAATCCAAGCTTCAGGGGTATGAAAATCAGAGACTTACTAAATATAGTAAATAGGGGCGAGCAAGTTAAAAAAATGTCTAAGTCTGAAGAAATTCCTTCACCCCCTGTGAAATGTGCCCAAGATGAGATTGGCAAAAGGATGGAAAAAAGTTTCAAGTGTTGAAATTGCTGCTTAGCCCCCTAAATGCGCCCTCAAGAAGAAGCTGGCTTGGATGAAAAAAGTTTCAAGTGAAGAAATTTCTTCTCACACCCTCAAATGCGCCTAGTGTGAGGAAGAAGGTTGGAAAATTTCCTAAGTATTGGCAAATTCCTGCTGGGGTCATGAAATGCGCCCTCAAGTTATCTAGCTATCAAGGACATGAAAAAAGTTTCTAAGGCATTGCAATTTCCTTCACCACCCCCTAAATGCGCCCTCATCAAGCCAAGGTGATGGAAAATGTTTAAGTCATGTTGAAATTCCTCCTCCATACCTCAAATGCGCCCAAGGAGAGAGAGAGGGTGAGAAAATTTGCTAAGGAAAAGTGTGAAATCCTCCTTGACCCTCAAAATGCGCCCATGTTAGAGGTGAAGTCAAGACAAGTTCTAAGCGTTGGAAATTCCTCCTTGGGGTCCCAAATGTGCCCAGCTTGCTAGACCATTGGGGACGGATGAGAATAAATTTCTAAGTCATTGTTAATTCCTGCAGAGGGTCCCAAATGCACCCATGATGGAAATCTCTTTGGAAAAGTTTCAAAGTAATGTTAAATTCCTCCTCAACATGCAAAATGCGCCCACATTGGAGGTGGCTCTAGGAAATGCGTTGAGTATTGTTGAAATTCCTCCTTGATGCATCAAATGCGCCCATATTGAAGTTGGCCTAGAGAAGGATAAAACAAGTTTAAATTCCTCCTACCCAAGCAAAATGCGCCCAAACTAGAAGAAAATTTATCTAAGGTGTTCAAAATTCCTCCTAGACTAGCTAAATGCGCCTATGTTCATGAAGATGATAAAATTTTTCAAAGGCACAAAATTCCACCTTCCCTAGGGGAAAATATGCCTAAGCTTGAGAGAAGTTGATAAAATCTTCTGAGGCATGTATGAATTGGTAATAGATACATCAAAATGCACCAGTTCCATGAGGTTGATGAAAAATTGTCAAGGTAGAGCAAGAAATATGCGCCCAGACTTGAGAGGTGAATAAAATTTTGGTGAGAAATATTTTTCTAAGGTACAAAATTCAAAAATTAAATGTCCCCCTTCGCTGTGATACACATGAATTTTGCATTTTCTGAGGGGAATTTTCTTCTGGGTACTGGATATCTTCGACAAGGAGATGATTTTGAAACTTTTCACACCTTGCCAAGGATTTTAAGATGGAAATTTCACTCGGGCGCCTGGTTGATGAATTTTCTAGAGGAAATAAATTATTTCTAAGGCAGATGGGTTGGAAATTTTGTCTAAGGCATGAATAATTTGAAAATGAAGTTTGCTAGAGAAAAAGGATGAACTAGATCACTTAGACCTTGGAGATCAGAACATGGATATCAGGTGAGTAAAGTGAATTTTTATTATAAGTGTTATGATTCTCTTCTTTTTATCTGTTTTGTAGGATGAACGCTGGGGCCAGAGCAGGATGACTTGAAGCGATGAAGCAAGTAATCCAAGACAACATTACAACCTCGAAAGAAGAAAAGTTGCATGTTGGAAGAAATGGCTAAGTGTTGGAATAACCTAATATGCACTCAATTCAGAGAAGTAGATGGCGAGGGAGAAATGCTCGAGTCCAAGATAAGAAAATCCTTCAGGATTAAGGGTGGAGAAATAATCATCCTCATGCAGCTGTTAGAGAATGTCGGGCCGAGAAGGCTGAAATCATGTGATGGGCCTAGCTCTAAGTCGACTCTATAAACTCTTCTTTGTTCCTTTGAAATTCTTTACGTCAATTAATGCAAACTTCCAACTTGCTGGTCCGAAAGCACGGGCTTGATATAATTGCTTGGAAATCAAAACTACAATGCATAAACTATATCCTAGATGCATCAATGACTTAATTTCATCTTTTACAATGCTTATGTATGATTTCTACATGCAAAATGTGCACCTACAGCCAATTGACATCATGTCAAACAATTATATATTTATTTTAATGAGTTAGGGATTCTGATATTATTTCCGCTTTATCTAAAATAATTCTAGTTTTGTTTATTCTGTCTTTTGCTTTTGAGCGAGTTCTTTGTTCTCTTTTTCTTTCATTTGTTTTCCCAGATGCGTTCGTTCAGAGTTCAACGGGTCGCCCAATAGCGCCTCCATGGTTCAGTATGGTTACTGGCGCCAGACGATCCATTGTTCGCTTTGTTCCGGTTTGTCTGTTCTTGCGGTGGTCCATGTCTTCGGCCGACTTTGTTTAACGTCTGCCGCATATCAGTTTTAGGCAGCGGTTCGAACTGCAATGCCAGAACCCCGTCTGTACCGTTCCGATAAGAGTTCACCGTCCGTCATCCTTCCCCAGCATCCGCCAGTCATGCAATGTCGCGCAGCAACACCCAGCCATTTCTTTAGGGTTTGCATGTCAGGGTTTTCTTTGCATGAGTGATTCCTTGTGGGTTTTTCGAGAGCTTCGCAGTGATGTGACATGCAAATGGAGATGATCACTTATTCAAGAACTTACTATTTTTAGCAGATGCATCCCGGCAGCCGCTTCTCAGCACTTCAGAATCACAAACTGATCGCAATGCAATAGAAACGAGAACAAACGAAGACCGTTTGATATGCATGTAAGAAAAATTAGGGTTTCCAGCTTCGGGGCCCGAAAAGAGGGGTAAAAAGTCAGAATTTTCGAAAACCGGTGTATACCACCGCGATCAACATCTTCCAAGCTATCCGCCGATAAAATTTGAGGGCAAACGGAGCACTTACTATTTATAGTAAGTTATTTCAGAAACAGGGTAAAAATAGCATGTCAGTAGCAAGCGTCGATGTCAGCAGGCAGGTCATGTGGTGAGGAGCGCATCATTCGAATTTCAAATGAAACGGAGTTGTGGAGGTATCAGAAATGAGCAGTTACTATAAATAGCAAACTACCTTCAAAAATATGTTATTTTTAGCAGGCCAGCTTAGAATGGCAGTGTGAACAGGCTGACAGGGTCTTGAAGATCCAGTGTTTAAAATTTCAAATCAATCTGAGCTTCTGAGATATGAAAATTCAAGGGCTTACTATTTATAGTAAGTTGTGAGCTGACTGGTGAAGACGAGAAAAATGCCTAAGTATTGAAAATATCCTGCTCCACCTTGAATATGCGCCCTCTTCACAGACATGATGCATGAAAATATTCTAAGGCAAAGTTCATCCTCCTGTGCTAAAATGCGCCCATATGCCAAGAAAGTCAAAAGGTCAACAAACTTTCATCCACCACACATAGCTAAATGCGCCCTCAAAGTGGATGACTTCAAAGAAATTTTCTAAGTATAAAACTCGTCCTCCTCTCATGCCAAAATGCGCCCATCATAAAGAAGTCAAAGTTTCATTCACCTCACCATAGGATATGTGCCCAAACAAGGAAAGTCAAGAGTCAACAAAGCAAAAGGTGGCGTTTGAAATTTCATCCTCCTCCCATGCTCAAATGCGCCCAAGAGAGGGCATGTAAGGACAAAAACGAGAGATGAAAGGTCACATGTTGAGCGTAGTAAAAATTATTTCTCCCACAAATGCTAAATGCGCTTGAAGTAAAGTGTAAAAGGTGAGTGTAGAGTGAAACGTGGTAAACAAGGTAAAGTATGGTGAGGTGAAGTATGCTAGGCGTGGTTATTATCCTTCATCAAGTGTGATATGCGCCCAAGTGTGTAAGGTGGTGGGTGGAAAATGAAATATTGCTAGGCATGGTGAAGTTAAATATTCCCCTTCAAGTATGAGATGCGCCTAGACTTGAGAGATGATATTGCTAAGTGATGAATAATAATGTTAGGTGTGGGTGCAAAGTATATCCTTCATGATAAGCAAATGCGCCTAGGGTGATGGAAGTATGAAATAAAGTGACTTAGGCGTTGAAAGTTGAATATTCCTCATGAAGTGCCAAATGCGCCCAAGGCATAAGGTAAAATAAAAAAATGAAACATTCTAGGTGTTGGAATTCAAATATGATGTGCTTTCAAGGAAAATTTTCTAAGTGAAGTTGATAGAATTTTCTCACCACAGGAAAATGAATGAAGTCGAATAAAATTTCCTAAGGCAAAATTTTCAAGGTGATTCAAAATTTTTCTAAGGAAAAATATTTTCTTCCTTTTAGAAAATACGCCTAGACATGAAGGTGATAAAATTTTCCTGAACATGGATGAATTTGCCAGTGATGAGTCAGAGGATGTTGGCAGTGCAGGAACAATAAAAATTTCCAAGTCGGAGCAACAAGATGTTCACAAAGATGAAGAACATGATGAATTTCATGAAAAATTATTTTTCTAATGTTCAAAATTTAAAAAATTTAAATGAACCTGTTCGTTGTGTACCCATGGATTCATCGCGCTTCGGAGAAAATTTTCTTCTGGGTACTGAAGATCTTCGATGAGAAATGGATTTCCAAGTCTTCTGCACTTTGCCAATGCTTTTCAGATGAATTTAATCGGTGCTTGAGTTATGAATTTTCCTAAGGGAAAATTTAAAATATTCTAAGGAAAATTTGATTAAAATGTGTTTTCCAATATGAAGTTTTTCCAGACGATGAATTTGGAAGGAGTTGCTTAGACGATTTTAATTGAATTCTTCACGGATGAATTTTCTAGAGCGTCAGAGGTGATTGAAATTTAAAATTTTAAATGACAGAGCTCCGACTGGTGAATAAAATGTGCTAAGAGATGAATATAAAGTGAATATTTTTCGAAATTGAATTAAATGCCAAATATGCCAGTCAAAGTTGAACTTCTAGAAGATTAAGATTCCTGACGTCGAAAGACAAGTGTCAAAAATGCCATAGGAGGGATATTCGAATGAAGTAGTGGAGATTTAATGCATTGGCTAAACTTAGCTCCTTCTAGAATTCGATTTTTGTTATAAAATTGAGAAGTTCCTCACTTCTTTTTGCAGTTAAAGAAATTCGATTTGCTCTAAGTTTGGTGTTGCAGTGAGTTGCTGAAGGCTGAAGTGTTGAAGAAGTTCGAAATTCTGCTGAAGTTGAAGGCTAAAATCTGAATTTATTGCTGAAACTAAGTGTCATTGAAGAAATGTGCACTTGCTAAGTTGCTGAGAGTGTGAAGTGCGAATTTACAAAAGTCCAAGTGCTGATTAAAGTTGGCAGATTTCTTGAAGTATTGAAGTTGCTGCAGCCAGCTGAGAAGTTTGATAAGTTTCATTGAAGTTGCTGAAAGTATCAAAGTTGCTGAGACTTTCTAAGTGATTGATAATTCAAAATCTGTTGAAGGAGAAGTTGAGGTTTGCCAATGAGAAATAATATTGCAACTTCTTGAAGTCGACTGGCAGCCCTGCAAAATATTTTATTTATTTTTCTAAGTTAATTTGCTAATGGATGTTTATTGTTTTGCAGATGGCTGAAGTAAGAGCAACTAGCAAAGATAACAACGGTGCATCCAGGCAAGCTGTGATCAAGAAATTAAGCAAGTCTTTCCTGCTAGAATCAAAGTTTACTTCGAAGCTGGGCAAGCTGGCTGACACCAATTTGGGCTCTTTCAACTTGGAGACTTTTAAGAACAGAATGCTGGGGATTGGCAATCATCAACCTTCGACCACTTCACACGACATCATTCGAAGTGGATTATATGTAGCTGCTAGTTTCCCACCAGCTATTCAGTGTTCGGAGCTGATGATGGAGTGCGCCAATTGCTATGAAAAGGATCACAGATCAATTATGTCACCGGATGGCCAAGTTCTCGCCAACCAAACTCCTGCAGCTATTGGTGAAGCTTTCGGGATTCCAGCACACAGGAGCATGATTTACAAATCAAGGGAACGAGCTGAGCGAATGTATGCTTCTGCATTCGAGAGATGTACGGAGACGATCAATACTCATTGGATGAGCAACCCCAGGCCCTCTCGTACGAAGTTGCCAAGGCAAATTATAGCGGATGACTTGAAGCAGGAGTATTGTGATCTTATCATGATGCTGAGTAGAGTTGGAGGCTGCCCTCAAGCGTTTATTTTTGAGCCATGGATGTTTTATTACATCAACCTCGTGCTGGAAGAAAAAGAATACGTCAACTGGGCTGCAATGATAAGTGACAATTTACATGAGCAACTCCTGAGCTTGAGAAGAACGAAGACATTCTATATGAGCTCTTACCTTATTTACATGCTGGCTCATATGACAAAGTATCGAGGTATTTCATACAAGGAGCCTGTTGGTTGTGGCTCTCACCAATTTAAAATCCATGAGGCTTGTCCGCAGTTGCACTTGACAAGTACCACTCATTACAAGCGTGTCAATGACGCTTTTACCATGCACATTATGAGATCACTTCAGGAGCGGATGCATCATAGGATCTCAAAAGAAGTTCAAGAGTTGATTGAAAGGTATGGGTGCTGGTTTATACAGTTTCCAAAGTTTTCTTATATAAGGCTGCAAGGTTTTTCCTCATATCCATATAGACTGCCTAAGTACCCAACCAATAGGATTTTAATGTTAGAGATATCTAGGCAACTTGTTGCCTTCGATAAGATTCAGAAGAAAAAGAAGGGAGGTGTTGACTTCCCAATTGTCATGGGCAATTCAGATGAAGTGTGTCCTTCATTACAGGCAGCTAGAGAGGCTGAGAGTGAGCTTCAATTCTTTCATTTTCCTTATTACACCAGTAAACAACACTATGATCCGCATAATAATATTAGATGGGTACTGTCAGAGGAATTTAAACATAAGGAAAACATTGAGGATTATTGGGCTTGTGCATCAGACGAAGCAGAAGTCAGGAAGAGAATGTTCTCTAGGTTGCCGATAAGCATGATTAGGGAGTGTGAAGTCATTCTAGTACCAGACCAGGTGGATGAGGACATGAACGTTGTCCATCCAGATTATGAGGCTGTGAGAGATACTCCACTTCCACTCCCGGATTGGTCAGAACCAGAGATTGCTGACTTGGACACACTTTCTATTCCAGTCTTGACATTTACCAGAGCATGGGTTGATAGGCGTGTGAGTAGATTAAAGAGTAGGTCGATTGCATTGACTTACAATTTGATGGGAGATTACAGAACACCCACCACCAGCAGGAAGAAACAACTTACACGAGGTCCAGAATCTCGAAGGAAGGAGCCTGTTCAGTCGGAGCCTCCACGAGTTATAGTTGAGTCAGCCACGCCATTGGAGACATGTTCTCCAAGCATACAGGAGGTTTCTTTATTTGCTGATCAAAGAAATGCATTGAATCAGGTGCAAGCGGTACAAGAAGAAAATTAGCCACCACGAAGAGAGTCAGTTGGCTAGAGTATCAACGCACCTACTAGAGATGATCAGCAGACTGATGAGGGGACTGCTACTGACACCCAGCTTCAGCGTGAGTTGGAGGCGGCTTTAGACGATGATGATATAGTTTCAGGAGATACTCAGCCACTTGAGGCCGATGAGCCTCACCAAAATGATATAGAAGTTGAACAAGTCCGTGAAGTAGAGGCACAAGAGCAGCAGCCCTTTGATATACAGTATGTAGTACCTGATTGGCTTAGAGATCGAATGAGAAGGAGCCCCAGTGAGGAGGTTGATCCAACAGTAGAGATGGAAGAGTTATTGAACAGGATCAACGCGCCTCCACAAAAGAAGAGAGCACGAAAATTTTCAAAGATATCAACTAATGAGGATGGCTCTCGCACCCTTCATGTAGCAGTGCCACAAGTTGATTGTGATCGGGACGAAGCAGTGCCAGAGAACTATGTGGTCACAACTTTGGAGTTAGGGCGCCCCAGAGGTGCACAGATTATTGAGGAATGTGATAACTCCTATCACGCACTCAAGGAAAGATTGTTCAGGAAAGAAGGAAAGTATAAAAAATTGAAGAAGGAACATAAGGCTTTGATAGGATACGTGCAGCAGTTGTCTCGTCCCTATGGATAGGAAATTCCAGCAATAGAAGTTCCAGCCGAGTTATTCAGAGAGTCAGTTAGTGGCTTGTTGGAGTTGAGAAGGATGGCACAGGAAGCAGATAAATGGGTTACAGGAGTTCGTGCCGAGACAAAAAAGTTCATGGAAGACCTTGCTCATGCTTACCAACAAGCTTCCAGCATCATGGCACGTATGGAGGCAGTTGATTAGGCCTGGGGTGATGCTTCTGTTTATCAGAGCAAAGTTATTCAGCGTCTTGAGGCATTGAGGCATACTCCTTTGCAGATGCTGATCAATGGAGGAGTTATTCAGGAGAATGATAGATACGACTTTTCTAGATGGTAGTCTTCAGTAGTCACAAGACGTGGTTTCTTTGACGCAGCACAGGCGGATTTAGCTAGATTTCGAAAGGCTATGGCAAACATTATTGATGGGGTCCATAATACTTTGGAGGCAATATTTGCTAGACGGCTGAATCCCGATGAGGTGACTACTGATAATTTGAGGGGTAGGCTGGTGCCTTTCTTCTTAGAGGTGAAGACCTTTGTACAAGATGACTTTGAGAACACTTCTACTTTCTCCAGCTTGATTTAGAGCACGTAGGATTCCTTAGTCGCTTGGAGAAAATCTTGTGCACGGCATGAGCAGTCAGTCACGGTATTAGAGTTTCAGCTTGATTGTATTCCACCTATTTCAGTTCAGGAGGTTGAGGCTGTACTCGCCAGGTTCATTGGGTTTGCAGCTAGAGAAAAGGAGAATGGGAATGCACTTCTGGATGATGATCTTCTAGAAGATTGATTATGGGCATTAATTGCCTTTGCTATTTTGGGAGTGAGTGGGAATCTTAGATTCATTTATTGTGCCACTCCCTATTCTGGCAATTTTTAGGGTTAGGGCTGAGGTGGCTCAATCTGAGCCATTCTTTTGATTGTAATTTGAGCCGTTCATTGGACTGGGCCATCTATAAAAGGGGGAGTCCCCCTCATTTGTAAGGCATTAGAATTAGAAGTTAGAATCAGAGTTAGATAGTAGAGTTGAGGACATTTTGTTAGAGAGCTAGCTTGATAGTTTAGCTTAGTTTGGAGAAGGAAAGTTTTCCTTTGAAAATTTTTGTAAGAGATTGTTGTGTAAAATTTTCATAATAGAAGATCTTTTCATTGATGGTGGAATTCGTCTTTGTTATGGATAGCTAGCAAGGTTTCTTCATTCCTTCAATTCCAAGTAGCGTAAAGTAGTATAAAGTAGTTTAAGAGTAGCATTTTCATTTCATGCAAGTAGATAGTAGCTGTGGATTTGTGGTGTTGATCAAGGTAACTTCGTTTTATTCCATACCACTAGCAACTTGTTGACGGTAAGTTTGCCTTGCGTGGTCAACTGGAGAATTTTATAAGCCTAACTTCAGTTGCAATTCATATCTTGGTATGCGTCGTCTTGACGGTATCTCGGTATCGGATTGTAGCTTGAACATTTCTTGCTATCCCTTTGAAGATTGCACCAACTTTGTATAAGCTGTCCAGCGTGAGGTGGAGCAGAGTTTGGTGGAAGCTGTTGAGATTGATCCCCAAGTCCAGCCTTAGAGTAGAATTGTGATGTCCCCATCCTAGTCAGCGTAGCTGGATATGTGGTTAGCCTATCATTTCGATCCTCGTAGGCTGACAGATGTGTGCAGAGGATCAATTGAGGCGGTTACTCAGCGTTCTGTAGCTTCAGTGTTGCAGTTGTTTCAGGTTGGGCCTTCGTAGAATCCTTCGGAGTGGGTTTTCAGAGACTTTCTATTTTTAGAAAGTCGGACAGGCGGAAGCTGCTATTTTGGGCAGGGCACCTGGTTCAACTGTTTAGCTCAAAGTCGACCCAGTTCATCAGTTTGACAGTCAGACGGAGAAATCATGGAGTATTTAATGGTTTAATGAATAATTAATACTTTTGACTTTATATTAAAGTCACTTTATTAATTATTTAAATATTTAATTAAAGGGGCGCATTATAAAGTATTTATTATACTTTATAATAAAGTGGAAAAATTAATATTATGATTAAGTGATTATTCATTTAATTGAGGGGCGCCAATTATTAAATGTATTTCTCCTAAGTCAAAAGCGCATATTTAATCATTTAATTAAAATGATTATTAAAAGAGTCTTTGGGTCGAATTTTTACAAGGAGCTATATATATTCACAAGAAAGAGACAAATCGAACTCTTATGATTTGATTATTCAATTTGTCTTCTATTTGCTCTGAGCATTGAAGTTTGCAAAACCTAGGGTTTCAGCAGACGAACGATTTTGGAGAACGATACCTCTTCAAAATCTGGCATATTGAGACTGTGCAATACCAGTTGAAGATTGTCTACTTGGTGGCTTCATTCAGAAGTTGCAGTTGATCATATTGAATCGATTTCAGGAAGGAGATTCAAGGTTTTTCCATTAGTTATTAGTGGCGCACCATTTGAGATTGTGGAACAGTGATCTGGCAGAGTATTCTTTGAGGCCATACAATATTAAGAGCTGCTGCTAGGCCGTACAGTTTGGAACCAGCAAGGCCGTACTTTTCCATCTGAGAATACGTCTTCATCTCTGGGGTCTTCAGTTTGTTGCAATAGGGGCGCCTTCATATTCTGAAGCTTAAGGCGTGGTTTCTGGAGACTGGAGTTTAACCTCTGGCTTGGGCCGTACATTTCTTTCTATCTTCTAAAGGCTGCAAGTAAATCAGGTTCCATAGAAATAAAAACATATTTCATTCATTTGTTTAGTTTTTGATATTGTAAAAGCTCTGAAAACTCAATAAATACATGCGCCTATATGTTCAGAGTACTTTCCAAGCATTTTAATCGCATTAGGAAATTTTTATGAATTTTGAGCATTTTATTAAGCAAATCGCAGCTTCTTGTTTTTATGCAAAAAACCTCAAAAACACAAAAAAATACAAAACTTGCAAAAATCAATATTCACAGTTAGGGTTTCGGGGTTGAGAATCACCTGGATTCTTACAGTGGTATCAGAGCATAGTTTTCCTGCCATCCTGTGCTTTTTCAGTTGCTTTTTAAGAAAACAGAGTGCTTTTTGGTTGCTTTTTCATGAGTAGAGACATCATTCATTATACCAACGGTATAGGAACTGGCAGAGTTGAGGATTGGACAGGTCCACCTATTCCTGAAGGTGAGACAGTGTCAGGAGTGTTGGGTATTCACAGATCTAGCTCCAACAGTAGTGAGAACAGTGTTGTAACCCTGATGGCAGACCATGAGATTCCTATAGAGACACTTAGGGATTCAGGGAAAGCCATGCAGAGGGCGACATTACTGATGAGGAGTTCAGACGCAGGCATGATAACATGATGGACATGATGTCCCAGTTGATGGGCACTATTAGGCAGTGTACTCCATCACAGCCACATTATATTCAGATCAGACAGTCGAGCAGGACTGTAGGGGTGGACCAGCCTTTGGCATCAGCACCACAACAGCCATCGCCGATCTATTATGAGCGTAGGCCTGGACAGCCTACATTCTTACCCAAAGAGATCCCACCTCTGACTCCGGGGGCAGAGCAGCAGGGGCAGCATCAGGAGTTTCAGCCGCATAATGGCATGTCAGTAGCAGATGTGACGAGGTTTCACGGTGAGTACCTATCATTGGCACCTGAGATTAGGCAGGCATTATCTTTTCATGAGTTTATGGATGTTCATAAACCTAGAGGAGGAGGCAGATTTGACTGTAGAGCTCCTTAGCATCAGCAGCCACTGCCACAGGTGAATAGGGATTTGCAGTATGCAGTTAGCAAGATCACCTTGCCATATTTTGATGGGTCTGATAAGACGTCAGTGAGGTCTTGGGTCCAGAAACTGGACAACTATCTATCACTGAGACCTATGCAGGAGGATGAGGCCATTAAGTTTGCTACCTTGCATCTTGATGGACTAGCGCATGATTGGTGGCATCACGACATGTACACACTTGGCCATCATGCAGTTACTACCTACCAGGACTTCACTAGCAGACTCATAGAGTGTTTTGATAAGAAAAATCCGGAACTCTACTTTAGAGAGCTAGCTCAGCTCAGGCAGACAGGGAGTTTGGATTCTTATATTGGTGAGTTTCAAAGAGTGGCAGTCATGGTGACAGGCATTTCAGAACGGAGACTCATTATACTCTTCGCCAAGGGTTTGACAGAGCCTATGAGAGGTTGGGTCAAGGCTTTTGACCCTCCTGCCCTTCAGGAGGCCATGAGGAAGGCACGAAACATGGAGCTTGCAGCACCTCGCAGCAAGTTCACTTCAGGTTCGACACCCTACACGAGGCCAAATAGGTCCTTTGACAGAAGGAAGGATCAACCGGATCCTAAGAGACAGAATGCACCACCCTTTGACAGAGAAACACTGAATGATTTGCGGAAGAAAAAGTTGTGTTTCTGGTGCAAGGCACCCTACGATGAAAAACATGTATGCCCACTTTGTCCTAAGGTCAAAAACAATCAGATGGAATGGTTTTATGAGGGCGAAGAGCAATCTGATCTGTCAGACCAGCAAGCTGATTCCGAGCATTCAGATGATGACAGGTCCAAAAATGAGGGTGAAAATGAAGGAGGAAGGAAGCTACAGGAAGCACACTTGACTAGCCTTCAGAGAGATGGGTCATTTAGGCTTCGCGGGCTTCTAGCAGGTCAGAAGGTGATCACGTTATTGGACACGGGTGCCACACATAATTTCATTGATGCACGGTTGGTAGAGAGACGTGGTATTCAGACTGAGGAGTTTGAGGGTATCCGAGTCAAGGTGGCGGATGGGTACACCCTCAAATGTGACCGAAAGATTACTAATCTTCCGATGCGACTGAACAACTATGAATTCAAGACTGAATTCTATGTTGTCAATATGAGAGATATTGATGTGGTGTTAGGGATGGCATGGTTGCACGATTTGGGTGAGTTCACACTCAATTTGCGAGATATGGAGATGAAGTTTAAGGTTGATGGGAGACCTCATGTCATCAAGGCTATTCGAGACAGTAATCTGGGGATGGTTTCATTTAGGTGGATGGAGAGGCTCATTCGTCATGATATGGTTGACTGGGCAGCAGAGTGCATGTTGATGCCAGCCCAGCAGGAGCAGCAGAAGGGTGAGTACCACCCCGACATTCAGATATTGAGGACTAAACACTCCAAAGTGTTTAGCGACATTCCACCTGGTAGACCTCCAGACAGAGGCACGAGCATATCATTGAGTTGGAGGAGGGCGCAAAGCCCATTATGATCACACCCTACAGGCATCCGAAACGACTCAAGGATGAGATAGAGAAGACCATCAATGAGTTGTTAGCTATGGGACACATTAGACCTAGCAAATCACCTTTTGCTTCATCGGTTGTATTGGTGAAGAAGGACGGGTCACTTCGGATGTGTATAGACTACCGCCAGCTAAACAAGAGGACGATTAAGAACAGGTACCCGATACCGCGCATTGATGAGATGATTGATGAGTTGCACGGAGCTATCTTCTTTACGAAGATTGATTTGAGATCAAGGTACCACCAGATTCAGATGAGGGAGCAGGACATTGAGAAAACCGCTTTCAGGTGTCATTGCGGTCACTTCGAGTTCTTGGTTATGCCGTTCGGTCTAACCAATGCACCTGCCACCTTTCAGGCTACCATGAACAGGGTTTTCAGTTCTCAGCTGCGGAGATTTGTATTGGTCTTCTTCGACGATATTCTGGTATACAGCAGGTCATGGGAGGAGCATTTAGCTCACTTAGACGCAGTTTTGGGCATCTTGGCTGACGAGTCATTCTATGCCAAGGAATCCAAGTGTGAGCTAGGTATGGAGGAGTTGTTGTATCTGGGGCACATCATCAATGCCAAGGGAGTGAGTATGGACCCTGAGAAGGTCCGAGCGATAGTTGAGTGGCCGGTACCTGAGAACCTTATGCAGCTCAGAGGCTTCATTGGGTTGTGTGGTTTTTACAGGAGGTTTGTTAGTGGGTTCTCACGTCACGCCACACCCCTTACTGACTTGACAAAGAAGGGGGCGTTTACTTGGTCACCACAGGCGCAAGAGTGCTTTGACAAGTTTAAGGTGATCATGACTTCGTGTCCGGTGCTAGCATTGCCTGACTTTACGAAGTCATTTGATTTGTTTTGCGATGCTTCAGGAGAGGGTATTGGTGCCGTTTTGATGCAGGAGCGACACCCTATTGCATTTGAGAGCAGAAAGCTTAGGGGTCCTGAGAGGTTCTACAGCATTTACGACAAGGAGATGTTAGCCATTATGCATGCTTTGGCTAAGTTAAGGCAATACTTGGTAGGCAGCAAATTCAGTGTTCGTACAGACCATAATAACCTGAAACACTTCCTTGGACAGCGAGACCTGAATGAGAGACAGCAAAAATGGGTCAGTAAACTGCAGTCGTATGACTTTGATATTACCTTCATTAAGGGGAAGCAGAAAGTTGTAGCGGACGCCTTGTCTCGTAGACCTCAGTTGAATGCCATGGCACAGATCGCAGAGGATTGGAGGCATCGGATTATTGCAGAGTATGCTAAGGACCCATGGGCCTCTAGCATCATTGACAGGACAGAGCAGGATAGCAGGTACACCATTGTAGATGACTTGATCATTTACAAAGGGCGGATTTTACTGATTCCTGATTCTGAGTTGAGAGCTACAGTTTTGAGAGCCTTTCACGATCTTCCTATGGCGGGCCATCCCGGCTACTTCAAAACATATAAGCTGGTTCGGGAACGGTTTACTTGGAGAGGGCTGAAAACTGATGTTCTCCAGTATGTTCGAGAGTGTTTTGTTTGCCAGCAAAACAAGCAGGAGCACACTTATCCTGCTGGATTGCTCCAGCCACTTCTGATACCTGACAGGAAGTGGGAGTGTTTATCGATGGACTTTATCATGGGTTTGCCGAAAGCCCAAGGTAAAGTTGCATCTATGTAGTGGTTGATCGGTTGACTAAATATGCACACTTCTTCCCGATTACTACTACATTCATAGCATTGCAGACTGCAGAGGTTTTCTTCAGAGAGGTATTCTGGTTGCATGGGTTGCCTCAGACGATAGTCAGCGATAGAGACAGTCGGTTCATGAGCAACTTTTGGTAGGAGTTGTTCAGGCTTTGTGGGACCGAACTGACACCGAGTACCAGCTACCATCCGCAGACAGATGGGCAGACAGAGATTGTCAATAAGTGGGTGGAAGGTTACTTGCGCAATTACATAGCTGGACAACAGAGAGCTTGGGTGAGGTGGATATACCTCTGCGAGTATTGTTATAACTCGACTCACCACATGACGATACAGATGACACCCTTCATGGCTTTGTATGGGTATGAGGCGCCCAACCTTTTGGACCTGATATTGAGTGATAGCAGAGTGCCGAGTGCAGGGGATATGATGCAGAGTCAGCAGACATTTTGAGGTCTCTCAGAGACAATATCCAGCAGGCACAAACTCAGCAGAAGCAGTATGCTGATGAGAAGAGGGTTGAGCGTTCCTTTGATGTGGGTGATATGGTGTACCTTATGTTGCAGCCGTATCGTCATCTACTCTGCGGAAGAGTGGGGCAGAGAAGCTGAAGCCTCGTTACTATGGACCATTTCGTGTTGTCAGACGAGTGGGCGAGGTAGCTTATGAGTTGGACTTGCCAGCAGATAGCAGGGTTCACAATGTGTTTCACGTTTCTCGCCTGAAGAAGGCATTGGGTCAGCATGTGATACCCTCTCCAGTTCTGCCACCCCTTGATGACGAAGGGAAATTGATATTAGTACCTGAGACCATCCTCGAGATGAGAGAGAGACACCTTCGGAGGCGGGTGATCAGGGAATATTTGATCAAGTGGAGAGATTTGCCAGTTGAGGATGCTACATGGGAGTCAGAGGAGATTTTACAGCATCAGAGTTGAGATTGCTTGAGGACAAGCAATTTCAGGGAGGGCGGACTATGATGTCCCCATCCTAGTCAGTAGCTGGATATGTGGTTAGCCTATCATTTCGATCTCGTAGGCTGACAGATGTGTGCAGAGGATCAATTGAGGCGGTTACTCAGCGTTCTGTAGCTTCAGTGTTGCAGTTGTTTCAGGTTGGGCCTTTGCAGAATCCTTCAGAGTGGGTTTTCAGAGACTTTCTATTTTTAGAAAGTCGGACAGGCGGAAGCTGCTATTTTGGGTAGGGCACCTGGTTCAGCTGTTTAGCTCAGAGTCGACCCAGTTCATCAGTTTGACAGTCAGACGGAGAAATCATGGAGTATTTAATGGTTTAATGAATAATTAATACTTTTGACTTTATATTAAAGTCACTTTATTAATTATTTAAATATTTAATTAAAGGGGCGCATTATAAAGTATTTATTATACTTTATAATAAAGTGGAAAAATTAATATTATGATTAAGTGATTATTCATTTAATTGAGGGGCGCCAATTATTAAATGTATTTCTCCTAAGTCAAAAGCGCATATTTAATCATTTAATTAAAATGATTATTAAAAGAGTCTTTGGGTCGAATTTTTACAAGGAGCTATATATATTCATAGGAAAGAGACAAATCGAACTCTTATGATTTGATTATTCAATTTGTCTTCTATTTGCTCTGAGCATTGAAGTTTGCAAAACCTAGGGTTTCAGCAGATGAACGATTTTGGAGAACGATACCTCTTCAAAATTTGGCATACTGAGACTGTGCAATACCAGTTGAAGATTGTCTACTTGGTGGCTTCATTCAGAAGTTGCAGTTGATCATATTGAATCGATTTCAGGAAGGAGAGTCAGGGTTTTTCCATCAGTTATTAGTGGCGCACCATTTGAGATTGTGGAACAGTGATCTGGCAGAGTATTCTTTGAGGCCGTACAATATTAAGAGCTGCTGCTAGGCCGTACAGTTTGGAACCAGCAAGGCCGTACTTTTCCATCTGAGAATACGTCTTCATCTCTGGGGTCTTCAGTTTGTTGCAATAGGGGCGCCTTTATATTTTGAAGCTTAAGGCGTGGTTTCTGGAGACTGGAGTTCAACCTCTGGCTTGGGCCGTACATTTCTTTCTATCTTCTAAAGGCTGCAAGTAAATCAGGTTCCATAGAAATAAAAACATATTTCATTCATTTGTTTAGTTTTGATATTGTAAAAGCTCTGAAAACTCAATAAATACATGCGCCTATATGTTCAGAGTACTTTCCAAGCATTTTAATCGCATTAGGAATTTTTTATGAATTTAGAGCATTTTATTAAGCAAATCGCAGCTTCTTGCTTTTATGCAAAAAACCTCAAAAACACAAAAAAATACAAAACTTGCAAAAATCAATATTCTCAGTTAGGGTTTCGGGGTTGAGAATCACCTGGATTCTTACAAGAATTTAGAACCCTCTTACCCTTACACTCATTTCAATTTTGTTCATCTTTGGTTAGTTTTAGGAAAACGTGCTTATTGCTAAATCATCCGCATTATATAAATCCCTTCCAATCATCCATCTACTGTTAACTACAAGTATCCTGAACAATTGTGTAAGTCCCCTCGTAAAAACAGCAATTCACAACCAACCAACTGAGGGTATTCTAAGTATTTCGGAACCTTGGAGTTGAACATGTGATCTATCTCGCAATCTTAGCGCACGAAATACTTTTATCAAGAGAGAATGGAGTAGCCTTCGGACAACTTTGTTCTGCTGATTGGTGCGGTCACAAAAATCACATCAACACTACTAACGAACTATTCAAATGATCATTACATGGAATATGAGACTCCAATCTTGACTCCTTTATTGTAATGCAATTCCAACATATGTGACAATGTAATCATGCCAAGACTCTTGGCTTACAATGTAAATCTTTCACCATGCCCAAATCTGATTACAAATATCATCTACAACAGTATGGGTATTTCTTCAAACATTTATCATGCAACTTCAAATGTAAATGATTACTCCCTGCTCTTAGCATTAAGACAAACGCTTGGCATGAAACAAACATAGAGCTTGCAACTTGTAACTATTATTTGAGTTCTAATGCTGATACAATACTGATGTGAATTGCAAACAGGTATGACTCAAATATGATGACTTGATGAATAAACAACTACAGCTGCTCTGAGGCAGCGACCACTACCATAAAATGAGTCACCTAAATAAAATAACATGCAATGAAGAACCTGATTATGAATGCAGCAACCTTGATGATGATGAAGACTTCCCACTATTCAATGAATGATACAATGTTCCAATGATGTATTCAAATATCTCCAAATCTGGAAATGATAGCAGCCTTCACATAATGCTCTGATTTCTCTTGTTGATGAAGTCAATGCCCTTCTTGCTATTGCTCCAAGTCTTCTCAACCCTCAATGAAGCTTCTCTGATTTTATTAGAATTTATTGTTGTCTTTCTTCATAAAATCGAACCTCTTGAGTGACCGCCCCTGTTCTCAGACTTCAGATTTCTGATGCAAATTGCTAGCAGCTTGTAACCTTCTCTAACTTGCATAAAAATCAACTCTTGTCCACCTAAAATGATGCGCCTTTTTCCTCCACCCACAATGCAGCAAATATAAGCCACCATGAACAAAATAATGGACAAAAACGTGGCCTTTGATAGACTTTCAGATGACTATATTTTCTGATTTAAAAAATCAGATTTCTGATATCAACAAACCCTCTTTTCAATCGATTTGTCTCTTCTCAGAAATAAACCCTTACTAGCCACAAATTCGCCCTCAAAAAATGCTAAGGAAAAACTGGATATTCCTTGCTTCCAAATCGAACTTCTGCAAACCTTAAAGAGGTGAATAGTACTGTAGCAGCACTGTAGCGCAGGTACTATTCACGTCACTGTAGCGCGGATACTATTCACGGCACTGTAGCACCAAAACTAATTCTGATCTGCAAGTAATAATCTTCAAACCCTAGATAAAATCTTCGCCTTTAAGCATGAATGAAAGGACTGAATTATCCTCTCCTCAAATTGCAACCCTTCAAGAGATCTTTCACTCCCTCAGTTATGCTATCAATAGGAATTTTTCGTTTCCTATGATCAAAGAAGAAAATTGTAAAAGCCCTAGGCTCCACAATAAAATTCAATCAAAATAATATTCATCAATGGGATACTGAGAATGAGCTCTTACCTCTCTTTTTATTCTTTTCTTAAGAGAGCTCAAACACCTTTTTTGCCAATGTGGGATAAAAGATTTATTCCCACATTAAATTATTCACTTAACGCACTTTAATATATTAAAGTGACTTTATTATTATAAAGTTACTTTATAACTTTATTATAATATTAAAATATTAAATAAATCACTTAAGTCACTTAAACTTTAATATCTCTTGATGTGCTTGTCTGATTGCTAAGCCGTCTGAGCCAGGAGTCGACTCTCCCTGTTCTCCATGTGATCTGATGCCCGTCTAAAAATAGAAACCCTGAATAGTGACTTACTATAAATAGTAAGTATGTGAAACCGAGTCTAGAAACAGCTGCAAAGGCCCAATCAAGGTCGACACTGCCAATATGCTCTGCTCAGGTGTCTTTCTATTAATAGGAACCCATACTCTCCCAAAATAATAACTTACTATAAATAGTAAGTGTGCCAATCTGAGCCAAATAACCTGTGCAAAGGCCAAAACCTGAATCCAGCTGAAGAGTAATGTCTCTAATCACCAAGTAACTGCCACACGGGACCCTCTATCCAGACATATTAGCCTACAAGGGTCAGGAATAGGCTAAATCCACCAAACTCTGATGCTCGCAAAATGGGGACATTACAAATCATCATCGAGCAGGAGAAAGAAGTTGCCGCCTTGGAGTTAGATCGAAAATGTACTTGCCACCACGAGTCCAAGAAACAGAAGCCATGATGATCAGACTCATCCAATTTGTAGTCAAAAAGAGGAACAAGGACAATGTGAACGCGTCTATGGACAAGAAACTTCTAAAAGGGTGGTGGACATTAATTGCTCATTTATTACCCCACTCCTCTTGGTGGCGGTTTTTAGGGTTAGGGTTTATGTGGCTTGATCTGAGCCCTTCATTGTAATTGAATCTAAGCCATCCGTTGGACTGGGCCAACTATAAAAGGGGCATCCCCCCTCATTTGTATCAGGGATTAGAATAGTGGAGAAGGAATAGAGAGAGATTGATAGAATAGAAAGTAGCATAGTTTGATAGTTTAGGTTAGATTGAAAAGGAAGGAAAATCTTCCATTTGAATACTTTGTAAGAAGTTGTTGTGAACACTCTCTCAATAAAAAGAGTTTTCATTGATGATGATCTCTTTTTTTGTTGTGAGTAGCTAGCGAGGCTTCTTCGTCCTTCCAATTCACTTAGAATTTTGAAGTATCTTAAAGTAAAGTAGACTTCATTTCATGCAAGTAGTTAGTAATTGTGGAATGTGGTGTTTAATTTGATCAAGCTTCGCTTATCCATACCACTAGCGGGCTCAGTGATGGTGGGTTTGCCTTGTGTGGTCGACTGGAACATCTTGGACCTAACTTCAATTTCGGTTTGAATGCTGGTATGCGTCGTTGTGATGGTATATGCATGTTGAATCGTGATTTGAATATCTCTAGTTACTCCTTTGAAGATTGCACCAGTTTTGTGGAAGCTGTCCGAAGCGAGGCAAAGCAAAACTTGGTTGAAGTCTGCGAGAATTGATTGCGATGTCCCACGCCTTAGAGTACATTAGAACCTTCTTATCCCCACTAACCATTTTAAATTTAGTTCATTTTTGGTTAGTGTTAGGAAACTTGCACTTACCTGCCAAATCATTCGAATCACGTGAAACCCTTTAATCTGCTGTCTGTTGTCTGTTGCCGAACAATTGTGTAAACAATTGTGTAAGTTCCCTCGTGATACCAACAAATCACATCAAGCCAACTGAGACTATCCACTGCCTAGAAGGAACCTTGGAGTTGAACGCACAAACTCTCTCGCAATCTTAGCGTGCTGGATACTTTGATCAAGAGAGAATGGAGTAGCCGTTGGCAACTTTGTTCTATGTTGGTGCGGTCACAAAAATCACATCAACACTAATCAAAGCCAATACCAAAAAGAAATTACTACAAAGAAATATTTAATGTCCCCTTCTCGAGCATGATCTTTCCAGTGACCGTTGGCCTATTCCGGAGACCCGTAGGCTACTCAGAAGGTAAAATTAGGGTTTCTTGTTTGAAGGATGCTCTTGCTCGAGGTTGGTTGATTCAATGGCAGATTCTTTTTGGGTTTTCAGAGAGCTTCGCAGTGATATGTTCTTCTTGGCATTCTGAGCATCTTCAGGAATTTACTATTTTTAGTAAATTCTATTTCTGGCAGTGTTCCTGTTGGTTTCGGCATGGTTGACTTTCTTCTTCAGACTGATCAGTTGGCCTGCTCATTTATGGCTTCGGGGCTCAATTGGAGAGATAAGTTGAATTATTTAATTAAAGTCATGTTTAATGTTATATTTTAACATTGACCCCCTTGGCCTAGCTCGTCACTTTAAGTTGATTTAAAAGATGTCTTTATGGGTGGGCGCCTCATTGAAATAAATTAATTATATTTCTTATAAAGTAAAGATTAACCCAAGCTCAAATTGGACGCCAATTTCAAGAAGGAAATAAAGTATTATTAAAAAGTCAAAGTTTGCTTGGAAAAGTGGGACGCCTTCTATTGGAGGATTAGGGTTTGGTTCTAAAGGAAGTTTAGGGTTTCGAGAAAGATCATCTGAAAATTATAAAAGGAGGCCATTGGTTATCATTGAGATTATCTTTTGTCTACAGTATTGTTACTCTGCCGGAATGGTATTGGATCGCTTCGAGGAATGAAGGCCTCCTAGCTCGGGCATTGCTTCTTACTTGCAACACAGCAACTAGTGGTGAAGTAGTATAGTTTTGTGAGTTTCATTGGGATTTGTGCATTGTAATCAGCATTGTGGCTATTTAGTTTTCTGATTTTGCATATTAGAGGTTTTCCAG
This sequence comes from Sequoia sempervirens, assembly GCA_007258455.2. Lineage (NCBI taxonomy): Eukaryota > Viridiplantae > Streptophyta > Pinopsida > Cupressales > Cupressaceae > Sequoia > Sequoia sempervirens. The sequence continues at coordinate 12,862 of VDFB02361459.1, read as the reverse complement.
ATATTGCATTTTAGCTACAACAGATTTGTGTTTTATTTCGTAAGTCAAAAAATACAAAAAGAGTTGTTCTGGGTATTGTCTCATTGGTTTTCTCTGTTGGAAGCGACCCTTCATGAATATTTGCAGATTTTAATATGAAGCATATGATTTTATAAAGCAAATTCATCATTCCTTGTAGGGCGCCCTTTCTGGAGTGCCTTGGGATCCGTGCCATTAATTATTAGCCACTTTTAGCTGCCTTTTCTTATAACTAAACTAGGCGCCATCATTCTATAGGTCCATTGCATCGAACTTGAAGTCTTTTGGGTCTGTTTAGGGTGTTATACGAGCAATTTAGTGGGTTACAGGCATGCTGGTTTTACAGTTAAAGGTGCAGATCTGAATAAATCAGAATCTTAAATCTGGTTTTTGAGAGAAGGAAATCAGTTTTGAAATATCCATTAAGCAAGGAGAAGTCTCTATTTTAATGCTCGTTGAATTGTTCTATCTCTATGCTCTTGGCAGGCGAATTCTCTATCATATTGTAAGCTGACAGTAGTACTGACAGCAGTTCTTTCATCTTGCTTAATCATGTTTGGTAATGCTCATATTTACATTCTGTAATTGCAATTGTATTTCTTTACCTCCGCCCTATGGTAGCTACTTTTCCACTCTGGGTTAGAAAGCACATTCTGGGTGTTGAGTACTTTCAGCATTTCAGTTCTTTCTTTCAAGCATTGTAATTTGTAATACTCCGCCATATGGTCGCCTCAACTCCATACTGGATTGGGTAGCACATACTTGGTGTCGAGTTCCTTTTCAGTACTTAGCATAGAAGACCCTCTGACCATATGCTTGCCATCATCGGCGCCATTCTTGGTTAGAGTTCTTGCATAAGCATTTTGATTAAGATCCTCTGACCAATGCTCACACCTTGCCCACATCGGGATCCTGGTGTACATTCTGGTTAGAGTTGCTTCAGCAACGTTTTGGTTTAGCTGCTAACCTTAACGGGTGCATTGGTTGTAATTTGTAATTTGAAAAAAACAAAAAAATTTGGCTCGGAATATTTCAAAATACTAGTGCTGAAAAGTTGGTGAGAAATAGGTGTGATGTGTGAGAAAGTAAGGAAAGGAAAAAATGGGAGAATAATTAAATAGGAGCTGCCACCTAACTCATATGCATTTATTATAGCGGTAGGTGAGGTCTCAATGGAGAGTAAAGTTATGGAAGGAGAGCAAGGGAAAGTCATTTTTACATTTGGCAAAAATTGGGAAGTGCAAAAAGAGGTTTGCAAGTGAGAGAAGAGCTAAATCTCAAAAAGCTAAATCTCAAAAGTTGCATAAGTGAGTTGAGGTGAGAGAAGTAGGAGAAGACTCAAGTAAATTCATAGTTGAGACAAATGAAGCCAAGGGAGAGGCATTAGAAATGATGAAGCTATTGGAGAGAGATAATTTAGGAAGTGAGTATATGTGTGAGACTAATAGATGTGGAGAAAATGGAGGAGGCAAGGATTATTATTGAGCATTAGGGTCTAAATGAGTTAGAGAAAGAGGGGAACATGGCCATGAATTTTGTGGACATTGACTAAAGCTAAACAAGTACATGAGGTGAAGAAACAAATGACTGTAAAGGAAAAAGCAATCAAAGAATAGCTTAAGAACTAGCATAACAAGAGTAATAGAATTATGAAGAGATCAAGGCGAAGTGTGTGTTGTTTGGGGAAAATATTGGCAGGAGCACAAACAAGAGCCCAAGAAGCTCCATATAACTATGGTGGTTGTTCAAGATTGAGAGAATGAACTTCACTCAAGAAACAACATTGATATCTCAAGAAAAGTAGTTATTAGTAAAAGTTTAGAAAAGTGCCTTGAGGTCCTATCTGGTATAGATAAATGATTAGCATGAAAGAAATATTGGCACCCAAATATACATCATCGCCAACTTTCCATCACAAATGTTGAGGAAGGATGTGAGTATTGCCAATTGGCGAGAGGCATGAAGACAATTACCAAAAGAGAGGAAAGGGTGCTGATTATTGATCACAAATAGCAATGGAAAGCGGATGGTAGTTGGATGCCACTTATTGCCCATGTGATGGATATTATGGAACAATTGCCACATAGTAGAACTCAAAGGCAATTTTTGATGTAGAGGTTTCATGTCCCCTTTTTATAATTCAAATAATTGGGAGACCTATAGCCTCTTTCTTATTTCCTATAGGTTAAGGGAAAAAAATAGGGAAATACTTTAATAATAATATTTGAAATTGTCCCATTAACTTTATAACATTGTAAAATAATGACTTATGTATTATTGTTATTTTATTAATGTGTGTCTATTGTAATATTTTATTAGATAGTGTTTTTAACACCTTTGGAGGGAATGTTAAGTGGAAGAAAAAACTCAAATTCAATAAACAATGATTATAAAGGGAAGAGTTTGGCACAAATGAGGTTATCCATTGTTATTGTTATCAAACCCTTTTCTTAGAGTTTGGGTATTCTATTCATCTCCACACCCAAGGACAAAAACCCTTTGGTGTAGGGAATTTGGATGGATTTGAATATGAAAACCCTCTTGTCCACTTGAGGTGATTCCATTGAAGGATCACATTGGTGCTAAAAGATTACAATTTCAATTGGTGATTGAAGATTTCAAATTTAGCATTCAGACTTGTTGAGATTCCAAAGGCCATCACAAAATCCTGGTTTATTTGCTATTAATAGCAAATCAGTTTGCATCATTCTTTGTCGCTTGGCCATACCATTATTGGGGTGTTGTATCTATGTTGTGAGGTTTCCGTACACATTTCTATGTTATATCTGTTGTCTTTGGGCAGCCATACAGCTGCAAACAATCCATACATCCCTTGGCATCGTACGAAATTATAGACCCATTTTATCCCAGTCCATATGATTCTATGTGAGTTCCAATTACAACATTTTGGAGGTGCCGTACCATTCTTGGTAACAATGCACAAATCATATTTATTGATTATTGGCCATTGTACTTTGTCTTTGGGGCCATATCTCCTTATGTTGATGAAACTTTGATTTTTATACTAGTGCCATACCCTTCAATGGTTTTACAATCATACTCGCTGACAAGAATATGTAAGTTGGAATTACAACATATTAATATGAATGATATTTCTACTGGAAATTGAATGTTGATGGGATTCCAGTACATTGTTTTAGTCTGTATGTGATTTTAGGTATTGGTCTTAATAATATTGATTATTATTGAAGCTCAATAGTGCTGTTCTGCATTCCTTATTTATTCCAGTTTGCATAAATCAGAAAATACAAAAAATCGAAATTCCAAGAAAGGCCATTACAAGGGTATTATCCTATTATGTTGATGGTAGAAGTGTAGCTTTATGGGATGCCTATATATACCCCCATAGAGGTCATTTGGACCATAGTAACATTTCATTTACACAACATTGACACGATGTGGGAAAAGTGTAATGGAAATTAATTACCTAGCTTTAAAATGGGGAAAAATCAGCAAAAGTTTGGGAGACTAAAAATGGGATGACATTCATACAAATAGACTCGTGATTTTACTATCTCATTTTAAATATAGTGTTTAAAGGCTAGAAATAAGCAAAGTACATCAAACAAATACAACTATATAAAATGTTAAGAAGGCAATGGTTTAAAAAAAAAGCTATTTTACCTCACCTGAGAGGATTTATGTAAAAAATAAAAGGCCGGTCCTAAAAGAGTAGGTGTTATTGTCATGGAACACAACCTTTAATGGCAGCCCCATGTTTTAAACCTAACCCCTTATTAGGGTATAAATTAGAAGAAAAACCCTCTTTAGTGTTTAAAATTTTAACTCAAATGAGTCTGTTCAAACTTCAAATTGAAACTTAAAAAAGAAAATTTTAAATGCCCTAGCCTTAACCCTAAACTAATAATTTCCAATAAGGGGGAAAATGAGCCAAAAAAGAATAGGTATTCATAAAACATTTTCAAACCATATTTTGAAAAACTTAGGGAAAACTAGGGAAACAACACAGCAAATGTGACAGGTTGCAATTACCCAAGTTTAATCATGAGTTTTTTGGGGCATAATCCTACTATGATTTGGACACCCAGAGAGATTAACAAACATGTTTTTTTAGGAAATCTTTTTGTACGACTCCTTTTAAAGTCACTCACGCAAAGTAAGTGATCATTGGAGCTCATGAGTTAGTATCTAGTAGGCTAAGGGTGAAATTATATCACCAATTGGCATTATCATTGTAAGCCTTGAATGATTCGTGCAGTCTGCTCTTCTAAATCTTGAACAAAGTGACTGGTGGTTTTTGAACTTCAATAATACAAAATTTCCATTCTTTTGCTTAGGAAACAAATTCCATCTTTTGATAGAAAACATCTTGGTTGATAGTACATTGTTTTGCAAATTCATATTTTTTTCCCTAGACATCCATCTTTAACAATGTTAGTTTTTTATGATTCTTATGAAATAGAATGCATATATGATCTGGAATCGGACTTCCAAATGTAGCTATATTCAACACATGAAATCATAATACTGAAGACATTTTACTGGATATTCAATTTGATAGCTGCCCAATCTGTTCTTGTGTTCTGATGAGTGTAGTTTGTGTTTCCTTACAAAGACCTCATCATCCAAAACATTATTAGCTGCATGCAATTTAGACCCTGGAACTGAGGTGCACATACACTTAGATTTGTGTTTGGGTAAGTGCTTTTGCTCCAAAAAATTTATAATTTGAGAGCTGTTTTGAATTGTACAATATCCTATTATCATTGGTTGGATTCACTTAAGTTCAATTAGTTATCATAGCTTTAGAATCTATTCATCATAATGTGCTTTGACATGCAGGCTGTCTATGGTACACTGTTTGAAGCTGAGCATAGATCAACCTTTTACATCCCATACTGGAAATTTCCTCTTGCACGATGGTTAGTTCCTCGACAGCGGAAGTTCCATGAAGACTTAAAGGTCATAAATGAATGTCTTGATAATCTCATAACAAGTGCCAAGGCCACAAGACAGGTATGCATATGATTTGATGTATTCCATACTGCAGGATTAAGCGAGTTTTAATATTTTGTGAAGTGGTGGGTATATGTCAAGTAAGTAGATCTATGAGACAATTTGTTTCAATAAGAAACAATGATTACTCTTTTAAGATAAATTAGTACTTTAAAAAGAGTGCATCTTCTTTAGTAGGGAAAACACTGATTACCTAGTGCCAAACTAATTTGCAGATAGAGTAACAAGATAGGATCAGTCAATATAACTATTGAGATAGTCTAATGAACTGTTAACTTTTGGGTAGATTACTCTGATCCTTCACTTTTTGATGTTTTTCAACAGCTTCCTACTTCTATATAATTACATAGTCTTTGTATCTTTGATAAAGTTATTTATAATGATGTATGCAGCACAATTATTATTTGGAAAATATAAATTGCTTGAAAGGGGTAATAGATTCTTTATACAAAATTTTTTTGAGTTTGCTAGTAAGCTTTTATGTTGTTTTGGTTTCTTTGGCTATTTCCATGATTCGCCCAATAGAGAGTGACATAAATTTGCAACAATTAGAGAAATCACCATGGGTTAGGTAATTTTACCTTGCATTTGAGAGGGGCAACATAGGGGGTTTTAGCGTTTCTGAGAACTATTAACTAGAAAGCACAAAAAGGAAACAAAATAGGAAAAGAGAGAAAGAAAGAGAGGAATACATGGTGGAATAAACACAGAGAACCACCTAGATTACTTGATCAAGTGGGAATGCAAGAAAAGGGAAAGATATCTCCAATCAAATAGAAAGATAGTTTAACTCATACATACACCAGTAACATGTTTTTGATTATGACCATTCAACGGCACCCACAAACATTCAAGGAAAAGGAGAACATGATTCATATCATACTTAAGAATGGCACAAAAACCTAGAAAGAACAAAATAATGGCACAAAGTCTAGCAATTTCATTGCTCTTATTTCTCCAAAAATTAGAGCAGAAAGTTTCTATTTTCTGTTTTCTATATAATCATTGTGAAAAATGCCAAAAAGTATTGTATGATTCTCAAATTGCCCCATATATAAACAAAATAACTAAGTTACGTTATTTCGGGCATCTGTTAAATACTTCTATAAAATATGAGTGACTTTAGAAAAGTGATCTTTATAATTCATCGTTGACTCAAGTCCTTTTTAATAAAAAAATACTTTATAAAAGGAACCTTACAATATAATAAAGTATTTCGAAAAATACTTTATTATAAAAACTTGAGATTCTTTAGTGATGACTTTTTCTGTCTGCTTTGAATTTGATGTCCATTCAGAATCTCCAATACAAAGGATAAAGTCTGGTATTGTACCTCTTTACAGCATTGTTGAAAAGAGTTATTCTACTTCCAGTACCTCACTAGAAGATTCCTTGATAGATTGATAAATTAAATAGTGTTATTGCAACATCTTTCTTGCCTCTCATGCTACGATTTTTAGAATCTCAATTGCCTCAGCCATAACCATCCCTCTTTAAAATTCATCCTTGAATTGGTTAAAACTTAGCCTTTGTCATCCATTGAGAGCACACATTATTTGTGTGGCTCCTTATCAACTTGCAAAAGATGCTATACCATGCAGTCACCTGCCTTTCAATTGAATAGGTGCAAAATTATGATAACCATTTGGGGGTTGCTTGCTTGTTAGAATGCCCAAATGCTTTATCTACTAAACAATGTGATTCTAGATCTGATGAAATTCATATATATTTGTCCACATATTCATTAATCCTTTGAATAACTCCACAAGTTGGAGAAATATTTGGCTTTCTCCAAGTCTCAAGATTGTCGCAGAAGTTGTACCCACAACTTCGAATGTCACCATCATTTGAGATTGCAATCACTTTACTAATGTTACATTCTTTGCAATTTTTGGTTTGTTTTCCCCCTTTACTTGTTTTCTCAACAATGCTACTTGAGTGCCCAATATTTGCTTTCGAATCTGAGTCAATTTGACTGCACAGGTTAAATATATCTCCTCAAACTGTATCTATCAATAAAGATACAAGACATTTTGAGACTACCAAAATTAGGGAATCCAATCCACTATTGCTCTCTAGGGCTTGTTTGCAACATTTTTTTCAGCTTCTTAAAATGATTTTAAGAGTTCATTTTGATCTCTTTCCAAGAAAGATTCTAACAATATTTAAAATGAAACTTAAATCAGGCTATCCTTCTCATTACTTGTAATGCCCCCTTTTTCCGGGATCCGTATCATTGCAGTGGTTAGCCAAATTTTTGGTTCCCGTAGGTTAACGAGATGTTCAGTTGCCCTTTTGAGGGGATTAAGGACTTTCAGTGGGCTAGTGTTTCATTCTTGCACATTCAGTTCAGTTCAGTGGTTTGGTAGGCCTTTCAAAGGCAATTCAAGGCTTTTCATTCGTATTTGCTATTTATAGCAAGTCATGCCGGATTAAATGGTTTCATGCCAGTTGTGGGGGATTTGTATTGAAGGAACTCTCAAGGGAGTATTATCAGTTCGTTGTCGAGAGTGGGCGTTTTAATTAAATTATCAAAGTCACTTTACTTTAATAATGTTATATTATTAAAGTGACTTAATTATTTAATGTTATAAAGTACTTTTAATAAAGTACTTTATATTATGGCGTTATAAGGTGATAAAGTAACTTTATTTAAAATGTTATATTTTAAAGTTACTTTATGATTTTAATCAAATAGCACAACTTTCAAAAAGTAAAAAATATTAATTTATTGTGCAAAGCTAAAAGTTGGCGTGGGTTTTTGAGGGAGCAATATTAATATTTTATTACTAAAAGAGAGCAAAACCCTAACTTGGGCGTTGGGATTTGGAGAAGGCTAAAAGAGAAAAAAGAACATAATTTTCATTATTGAATTTTATATTCACAATTATGAGAGTTGAGCAACAGGTTTGCAGGGATGAAGTTTCAAGCTAATTAGAGGATGAAAACCCTTGGTTATGACAGGATCTATAGGCGTGAAAAACCATCTAAGGATTTTAGATTGAATGATCTCGATCAGAGGGCATTATTAGAGCATCTCACAGATTTTAGAAGAGGATTTAATCAACATTTTCAGTGTTTTCATTAGCAGTTTAGAAATAAGGGTTTGAGTTAATAAATTGTAGATCATAGCTTCTAGTACTTGGCATGTGAGAATTCCAGTAGGCCTTACTTCTGTAATGTCCCCAATTTAGCCCTACACTCTTCGTTTGGATTTAGCCTATTTCCGGAAACTCATAGGCTAAAGCAAAAATGAAAATTAGGGTTTCCACTTTCAGAGGAGGTTTTGAAATATTCCCTTTAATTTTTTCTCAAAATTTAACACACAAATTAGCAACAAGTCACTGATTAGCGTTAGCTCCAAAAGCAAATCAGCATGGAAGTAACTCTAACCAAGAATGTTCACCAAGATCCCAATGTGGGCGAGGTGATAGCATATGGTCAGAGGATCATTAGGAGTAAACTGAACTGAAATTACAATTCATCTGTTGATGCAGGCATCCACAAGCAGTGGGGATACTCCACTTATTCAGTGGGTGAGATTATTACATTATTAAAGGCAAGCCCGACCATTTAAATCCTCACTTCCACTTATTAACGTGGGGGAATACAATCCACACAACCACTTATTTAGTGGGGGGAACTTACAATTAAGAAAGATGATTATTTAAACTCAACCACTCAATCGTGGGAGTATGAAAATTTAAACTAATTGCAGTAAATAAAATAAATAGTTGTTAGTACTACTAATCAACTTTACAATGAATTAAACAGCTGCAAATAAGAAAGATATGCTTCAAATCAATCAATGGTTAGAGTAACACTTCCTCTAACTCTTACAATACAATAATGATATAGAAATGAAGCTCAAACCAGCATTATATCAAAAACTAACAAGTCTGATCAGAAATAGAGAATACAGAAAATCAGACCAGCAAACTGTACATCAATGAAATGCACAAAACTTTATCAATTTACCTCCAAATTGAGTGAAATCAATTGCAATGAACCTCTAGAGGATAGGCGCCCATGTCATGATGATGAAACAGCTTCAAAAAGCAACCATTAATTTACTTGCACAATTCTCAATGCTCCCAACATGGTACGGCCCTTAGCAAGGGCGATTTTGCAAGAATAAAAATAAATACTTTGAAATAAATTCTGATCTTCTATGGGAAGGGGCGCCCATGTGCTAGGAATGCATATCTTCAATACCAGAAGCAAATAAAATTCATACTAAAAGCTGTATACAAAAATCACTTTCAGCCATGATAAACCAGCAACATAAAAAACTGGAAATATCTCACCAAAACTCCACAATAATGCTCAATATGTACTTCTGGATGAAGCACACTCTCAATCCACCACCTAGGGAACCATAGTTGCAGGCCCGAAGAATGGAGTAAATTTGCTAAGCTTTCCCTTAGCCGGATTCTCGCTGATTCATTCCAGCACAGAATTTGCTCTTCCAAAATATGCATAATCAAATTTCAAACAAAGTTAAAGAATATATAAACTTCAATTGGAAAATGAAGCAACAAGAACTCTTCAAATTACAAGAAGTTGAATCACTTCAACTTCCAAAAGGGATGCCACCTTTTTGCATTTTACTTTTTGAAATAATATAATATTACTCAACCTCCTTTCCACTTTGCAACAATAAAGCATTTAATAAATTATTAAATGCACAATTGACCCCCTTAATGGCCCCTCTTTAAAAACAACATGGTTATTACCCTAGGTGTGGGGCATAAATCGAGAAAACATGAAATTACCATATAAAACCTCAACCATGGAGATAAATCAAACCAATGCCAATAATCAAACCCATGATATAAGATGACTGAGTTGAGTCATTGATGATATCATCGCTGAATTTAGACTTACTAAAAGCTTAAATCATATAACAGAAACCATCAAAACAACATAGCCAAACCGAACACTAACCTAAAGGATTGAACTGCCACAGATGACATCGCCAAAAGATAGATTCTGCTAAAATAAATAATTGTTGTAAATAGTAAGTCCGCATAACAACCTCTCAACGCCAATCGAAAGCAGATCTCAGAGGAAACCCTATTCTTCCACCTTAGATTAGCTCTGGCTTGGGGATTTTCTAAATAGGCTAAATCCAAATGAAGAGCGTGATGGTCAAAATGGGGGACACATGTGTTCTTTTGAGGTCTTGCATGCGAGAGTTTCTAACGCATGTCTGGTGAAGCTTTATGGGTTTTTGGAGAGCTTCGCAATGAGGTAACATGCATGACAGGATATTGACTTGCATTCTCGGCTGCTTTTTGGAGGCTTGCATGTTGGAGTTTTCCCAATGGCTTTTGATCCTTCCTCCTGGTTTTAGAGAGCTTCAAGATGGTGGACACGCGTAAATCGGATCTAGATGACTTCCGGGACTACTATTTTAGTAAAAGTTGCGTAATTTCACATCAAAATGTGGAGAAAATGAGTTTGGAACAATTTACTATTTTTAGCAGTATGCTATTTTTAGTAAGTACTATTTTTGGAATTGCTATTTTTAGCAGCAGTTCAGTGCAATGGCTATTTCTGGCAGGTCAGCTTGAGCAGTGGTCTCCAGCATTTGAGGTGATTATTTTGGCAAGTTTGATATTTGATGAAATATAATGTTTTAAGTGAAAAATATTTGTCTAAAGCATGGAGGACGATTTGGAGAGATAAGTGATTTTTATAATGTTTATTAATTAAACATTTTTGGAGGCCTTATTAGATGAATTAATATTTAAGTGAAATATGTGCTAAGGCAAAAGGGGACGCCTAGCTTGGAGACATTTGAGTTTAATTAAATATTTCACTAAAATCTTTTAGTGAAATATTTGCAAGTTATAGAATATTTCACTTAAGTCTATCTTGGACGCCTTTTGGTGATATATTTGCATTTTATTAAATTATATTTCCACATATGGGTTGGAAATGAAATGCAAATGAAATTTGGAGAAAGGGTGAAAAGTGAATTTCATTTAGGCACCCTAATTGGAGGGAAAAGAAGATTTGAATTTGGAGACAGAAAAGTTATAAATAAGAGACTTGGCCTTCAATTGGATTATCTATTGTTGCTTATTATATTGTTATGCTGTTGAAATGCTTTCAGAGCTTGCTTCGAGGAATGCATACCTCCTAGTTCTTTCTCTTGGTTTCGTGCTTGAAAGATAGCACCTAGCTGAGTTTCCAGAGACTGCTTCTCATCCAGACTAGCAGACAGAGCATCAAGGTTAAAGATTCTAGAGATTTGTCAGTTTTGCATTTGCTGGTTAGGGTTTTGCTGAAATAGAAATCTGTTCATAAGTCCATGCACGATTTTTTGGTGGTTTTGGGTATTGGCCCTATGCTTTAGTCTACCTTGGGCGCCCCTCCTTGCAAGTTTTCAGATTTTTTAGAGGTGTCTCGGATTTTATCTTGCTAGTAGAACATTTCTGGAGGTCGTACCTTCTTTGAGCTTGCATTGGAAAGCGTGCATAAATAAATCACTACTATTTGGAGGAGTTTCTTGGCTTGGTCTTGGTCGCTCAACTCCTAGCTCTCATTTGCATTCAGTTCCACATCATTCGGAGGGGTTTTGACGAAGTTATGAGCATTTTGGTGATTCTAGGGCTTGCTGGTATGAATTTTCTGATTGCTGCAATTTTATATCAGACCTGATATTTTAGTCCCTTTTTGCTATATTTCATATGTTGGATAGCTTGTGCTCGTTTGGAGTTCATTTCCTAACATTTTGGAGATCATTGGTTATCTATATCTCATTGTATTTGCAGATTGTTCATAATATTGTAACGCTAAATTAGTAGTACTAATCAGCTCTTTTACTTTCTGCACTTTACATTTTGTATCCCCACTTTAGTGGAAGAGGATGGCTTTGCCGCCTAGTTTACTTTCAGTTTAATCACTTTCATTCCCACGGTTGTGGATGCGACTGGCCCTTGCTCAGTCTACATTGTATTTGCTTTCTGTTTCTCCACCATATGATAGCGCCTTTCCCACTTTGGGTTAGGAATGCACATGCTTGGCGTTGAGATTATTTTACTTGCATAGCATCTTTGTTAATAGAATCTCCGCCATATGGTAGCGCCTTTCCCACCTCGGGTTAGGAGTGCACATGCTTGGCGTTGAATTACTTTCCAGTACTGCATTCTTTACTAGTGATACTCCGCCATATGGTAGCTTCTTACCCAAATTTTGGGTCGTGTTGATGTGTTTTTTATGACCGCACCAAACAGCAGAACAAAAATAGTTTAGGGCTACTCTGTTCTCTCTTGATCAAAGTATTCCGTGTGCTAAGATTGCGAGATAGATCACACGTTCAACTCCAAGGTTACTTAAGTGCGAATAGACCCAGTTTGGTTGATGTGTATTGCTGTGTTCTTACGAGGGGACTTACATAATTGTTCAGATTTTTTTTTTTCACAGTTAGCAGCTAACGTAGGATTTTGAAGGGGAATTCTCACGTGTATGATTTGGCAATGTGGTTCTTTTCCTAAAACTAATCAGAAATGTACGGAAAGTAAAAGGGGTATAAAGCCTAAGAAATTTATATTCTATTCAAATGCAGGATAAGAGGGAGTTTGTTTCAATAGACTTCAACCGGATTTCACCTAGCCTCCGTTGGACAGCCTCAGTAAAATCGGTGCAATCTTCAAGGGAAATAGCAAAAGATGTTCAAATTATGACTTAACATGCATACACCATCACAACGACGCATATAAGCACATAAATCACAACTGAAGTTAAACTCAAGGTAATGTCCAGTTGACCACACAAAGTAACTTATCATCAATGTCGCTAAATGGTAATGGGAATAAAAGCTGTTTTATCTCAATAA